>JAPYYV010001834.1:0-24161 GCA_030522625.1 Copidosoma aretas
TGAACTTGCTTGGTATGGAGCAGCGCGTATACATGTGTGGGTGTAATTTTAAAAATTACACACACACATACGTCAAATTAAAAAGTAATATTAATGTTTATTAATTAGTTTGACTGTAAGACCGATATAAATATTTGTCTTGTTTCAACATTTACAGTCGACAAAAGTGTTATTGGTGTTTAAATTCATACGATATTGTTTTTTCTAAACCCTTTTTTCCAGGGCCATCAGCCAATTTTTTTTTGTTTCAAGGTAACTTATAAAATTTCCAATTAATCTTTGTTAATTTATCCATACAGTGTATTGAAAATTCGTGTTTAAACTCTGGTTCCTTTAGAATAAACCTTCTTTTCTTTGTCAATTATTTTTGGCATCAGTAAATCAAACATTTGACACGATTTTTCTTGTGATTCAAACATTGTATTTATATATACAAGAGCATGTTTCTCATTATTATCAGAGAAATTTTCATGATATTCAGAAAAAACTATGTTTAATCTTGCTAATATTGTATAATATTTATCCTTTTTTTCTTAATTTTAATTTTTGTTCGAAATCTATTACTTAGGAGTGTGGATGTATTTTAAAAAATTTTCAAAACATCAATTTTGTTCAATTTAACCATGCCGTAAACGGTGTTTGCCGATTGTTTATTGTACTTTCGATATTGTTTGCTTCGAAAACTGATTTTGATGTACTTTCGAGATATACTAAATTAATTACCTTAAGAGTTTCTCATCAAATTTTCAACTTTTGTCTATCAGATACTGTTTTTATTCGAACTAGGCGTATATAATTGAGACGATTTCCAATTATACTTCACATGTTTTTGCCAGGATCATTATGTCTCGTGATTGAGATACATCCCCTGTCTTTTTTTGCGTGGATGCAGTCATAAATATACTTTGAGTTTTGACTTAAAATACAATATTTAACATTACAATGTCATTTATACATCATCTACAAAAATTTATTATATGACATGACTATTGAATTGTGTGATAGCATTTTATTTTCATTTTAAGTCGACCAAATATGATTTTGATGCATATGATTGTGAGTTTTATAGGCACGATGACAATTTATTATAATCTCTGTCATCTTATTCAAAATTTCGGGACAGTTTAGACGAATTGTTTCTTCGAATTATTAAAACAAGGACTAAATTGATTATAAGAACCGTGTAGAATATGTTTAAATATTGTTATTAAGAGTTTTTTATTGCTTTTAAATTAAATAAGTAGAAATATTCTTCTTTATATCTTCAGATGTAACATTCCATTATCAGAAAGCTATGTCATTAGAATATATGCGTGTTGTAGACAACGTTTTCGAAACTAAATAATGTAAACCTAAGCTAAATATTTACCAAAAATATTTTTGTTAGTAATATCATCCGAAATAAGGTATACTTTTGTATATACTAGGGGGCTTCGCCCCCTGCACGCTTTGCGCGCCAACCCCCAACTATTAACCAAACATATTAATTTACATTATTTTTCAAGAAAAATAGAATCAATAGCTATTTTACAACAGTTAGTTTTCATTTTTTTATATTTAAATTACTTTTTATTCAATTTTTCAAATTCTGATTAGGTATGTTATCCAGCGCCATTTTTTTAGTGGGGTTTGATTAAACTATTAAAGATCTCTTTTACTCAGGATTTCATGTTACTGTTATGAACAAATCCAGTTTATTATATAGCCCTCATAATCAACATTGCATCTAGATGATGTTGTTACATATATCGAGGTTTTCAAACATATGGAGATAATAATATGTGAAGATTACCATTGATGTCTTTGTTCTTAATTTTTTTTGAAATTTCGGACGAGCAGATTTTTATAGTATTCTACAAACTTTCATAACATTTTATTCCTAATTTCTTACGATCATTCCTTAGATCAATCAGTCTCTTATACTCTATCATAACATATGAATGTATAAACAATTTTTAGTCAATATGCCGGGATATAATGATAGACTGAAAATGTAAGTATTAGCTAGTCATTGGAAATCTAAGAAAAAAAAACCATTAGCAATACCACACAGGTGATGCAAAAGTTTGCCAAACATTTCAATCATGTGAATTTATTAGGAGAAGGAGTTGGTAAGAACGGGGTTAAGGAGAGTGGTAGAATTTTCTTCTTCACAACTGATGAACGGGTCTGAAGTGATTGAAAACTTTGAGCAAACATCAATACAAGTGTATTCAAAAAAATTTTACCATATTTTGTAGGGGGTTTATGGGAGGTTAGGGGAGGGGGGTGGTACCAAAAAGTGAGGGGGTGAGTGGCGTTTGGAAATAATAATAGAAAATTCGGGCGAGCTTATCCTACCGTTGTAGGAAAGGAAGGGTTGGGGGAGGGGAGGTTGTGAGTTTATTTTATATAATTGTAAATTAAAAAATGTCTACTCAGCTTGATTAACAGAGAAAGAAAGCAAATTATACCTTATTTTAAGGGAAGGGTGTGAAAGGCGAATAGGGGGTCTCATCGCCAAACCCACTAAAATCAATATATAATATAGTGAGATACATATATCTTCCTGTATTATATAGTTGTATGGTTTTAGGATGAGTACTATCTCCCCCCACTCCCCCCGCTCCACCACAGCTACCGCCCAGCTCCCCCCAAAATAAGGTAAAATTCATCTCTTTTTATCGTGAAATATGACCTCAAATAATTTGAGCTAGCTCCCCCCCGCTCCTCCGCAGCTAACCACCAGACTCCCCCCTACCTTCCACCCCAGCCCCCACCCCCCTGAAACTGGTTTTTTCTTTCGTAATGAATTTTGACAACGCTATTTCTTTCTAATAAGTATAGAAATACCTATAAAAAAAAACAACTACACCCCTACAATTAAAAATAATTTCTATTATGTATCTTGTAATTAGAATTAAATAAAAACAAGGGTAAGTCATTGAAAAATTAAATTGAAAAATTAAATAAAAACCGAACAACTAATATATGTTTATATTCATTATCGTTTTTTATTTTCATTACATAATTTCAGATCACTTTTGAAGTGTTCTGCACTCCAGTAACCTTTGCCACGATCTTAAATAGTAATATGTATATGAAGACGAGAATTAATGAAATTGACAAAGAAAAAAGAACAGTTTAAACTTTAGTAATATTCGTGTTTGTATACTTTATCGCTCGCGTTATAAAAAATGAAAAAATATTAAAGAATAACGAGAGTATAATAGCATACTGAATATATGTAGAAAAAAAACCTCAGTTTTACTTCCTTTTTAAGAACTGACGACAGCAAACCTAACAATCAACTATATTTTATACTACTCGCAACAAGCAAATGAGAGAAATCAAAACTGACAGCGGAATTTCCCGAATGTTATGAAAGAAAATTAGAGTAGCTTAAAAAACTTTCCCATATTGCTGGTTAAGTCGAAATCGTATACCAGTATATAAAATGATATAAAAAATATAAGGTGTCTATTACAGCTATTTTAAGAGCCAATGACAGGGCTGTCATGTTTTTCGCAATAATAAATCAATTGTAAGGTGTGGATTATTCAATATTCAAGTTTGCAGTGTCAATAAATAGGCTTAGATATTGGTTAAATATTGCTGGGTAAGCTGGTGATTGGTTGATTTTAATATACTAGAACACATTATTTTATATATAATCATATATAATCCATGACAATAATTATGGACAGCTGATCAGAAGAACATAAGTAACTCTGATATTAGTCGCACGGAGTCCTTAGTTATAATGAGTGATCAGACACAGCACATGTTGTTGCTGATTGGTCGAAAATCAGTTTGTTTTAAAATGATCTGGTTTATCTAAGGTGGTCATCTTTACTAAACGAATAACAATCATGCGTAATATTAGAGTACGGCAGAGTATACTATAGGGGCGTATGCACGGAAAGTAATGGTTATGTGAAAAAAATGTTTTTTTAAATTTTATAGTGAAACCATATCAATGATGATCGGAGGTTAGAAAATGAGCTTCAAAAATAATTATACAAAAAATAACATGATATATATAGTCCTTACCCATTACGAGTATTCGTTTTCAGCACAGCATAAACGCTACTATAAGTCATCGGTAAATAAAGGTATTTACTTTCAGTAGAAAGACCAACAAGGGCTTATGATGCCTTTTATTCATACTGTTTACATTAAGATTTTCAATAATAATCAAAAAGACTTTGTTTCTTAATAAATACTAATAATGCTATCTAAATTTTTTTAATATTCTTTAGATATTCTAAAAATTATGTTTTCCTAATACTAATACCTTTTTGAAAAATGAGGTTTCTCTGAAGTTCAATGTTATACTGTTTATATCTTTATTACAATATTGTATGAATGATAATTACATAAGATATAAGTAATAAAATAAGTTAAAAAAAAACACCTGTATAAAAATAATAAATTACTTTAATACAGCAAATTTCACGTCCGTAATGAATTTTTCGAATTTTACTTACAAATTTTAACAATACATCGAGTAAGAAAATTATGTGTATACTA
Source organism: Copidosoma aretas (assembly GCA_030522625.1). Taxonomy (NCBI): domain Eukaryota; kingdom Metazoa; phylum Arthropoda; class Insecta; order Hymenoptera; family Encyrtidae; genus Copidosoma; species Copidosoma aretas. The sequence continues at coordinate 4,513 of JAPYYV010001834.1, forward strand.
ACAAAATATTAGAATTTACGCAGTCAAAACATTCTAAACAGTATGGAGTCGCTTTAGCTAAAAAAAAATCATAAAATCACTAGGCAATATAAGAGCTTTTCAAATAGAATGGTGGCAATTGTATAATATGTGTATATAGTGCGCAAAAAACGTAATGAGCATAAAAAAATTAAATCATAGGAATTATTATACTAATATAAGTATCTAGATGTTCTTATATTAATGCAATATAGATGTGATAAAATTTCTTTGAAAGTACGCTTATTTTTACGTTTGTTATAGCTTTTATAGTTGTTCTATGAGTACTGACAATGAATGGTAATTTGTTTTAAGAAGAGCGAGAGAGTTGACTGAAAAAAAATTCTGTATTTGTTCTATATAAATGCACTTGATGGTATGTACTAAGTTGAATTTGATTATTTGTTATCTGAAATCACATTACATCAAGTCTGTGTATGTGTCTGAAGTCCTAGCCCAAGTAATAGTTTTTTAAAAGTTCTATTATTTTAAAATTAAAAGTTTTTTTAAAAGAATTATTTTTGGAAAAGCATTAGATAGAGAAAAAAAAATTAAAGTATTTTTAATTAAAAAAAAATTAGAATACATTTTAATCATAATTTTTTTAATTGAAGAATTAAGCTATTTTTAGCTTTATCAATAAATAAAAGAAAAACTGCTAATCTTATAAGAAATTTAATATATTTCCATGATAATTATAGATATGATTTATTTTATAAATCATAAAAATTGGGAGGTTGGCGAGCAGAGCGCGCAGGCGGGTAAATCTACGTATGAAATGAATATTACAAAAAAATAGGAGAGGTTACGTTATGTAATTATACAGACAGCAGAGAAACTTAAAATAATAATATCTATGAAGGTAAATCATTGCAAATTGATAAACAGTATTCCACAATAATTGAGCAGAAAGTATGGATTAGAGGTAAAATGAAATTATACTAAAAATACAAAACAAAATGTAAAAATAGAATTAAAGACTAACGTAAAAAAGATAAATGGAATAATAATAATAAAAGATAAACAAATTAGACACACCTATTCAAACTAACTAAAGTATTAATAGACTCTAATGGGTATTCAAGTAAAATTAATTGATAGAAATAATATCGTATATGCGGTTCATCTAGACGAGGGTACCCTTTATTCTTTTGGCCCTATTTTTTTTTTGATAATCATCAATGTCCGCATATGTCAATGACAAATATCAATGACAGATTTGTCAGCAATATTTTAAATTTATTAATTATCAATACAAATCTACAAGAATATGAAACACACTGATTTTTCAATGCAGTGCCTATACTAAACAAAAAAGGAAAAAATCTTCCCTGAGTGTGGATCGAACACACAACGTTCTGCTTACCAAACAGTTGCTCTACCATTGAGCTACTATGGGGCTGTGTATTCCGTGCACTGTGGGTTTAAATATATTTTCGTTCTCGTGATAAGCAGCCTTGCACCCAAAGCTCAATTTTATAATTTTATACATGTAAAGTGACTCTAATGCTAGTACGTAAAATATCAAAAGTGTACAATAACTCTAATGGGTATTTAATCACATAATAATTGATAAAAATTATATCGTAATCTCGGTTCATCTAGATGGAGGTACCCTTTTTTCTTCTTTATAGAGAAAGCTTTGTATCGGTAAATAAAATAATTTTCTTGAAATACGTTAGAAATGTTTTATGTAGTGTCTAGAATGAAAAAATACCATTTTCAGAAAAAGTCTGTCTGTCTGTGTGTGTGTGTGTTTGTGTATGCGTGTGTGTGTATGCGTGTGTGTATGTGTAATCAGTCATATCTCAGGAACCCAACGGTAGATTTTAATGATTCTGGGCTTAAAATTATTGTTTTCTCGGCCTTATGACAGCTTAAAAAAAAATTAAAGTTTTGAACCTTATTATGGTTTTTACGACGAGTTTCATAGCCAAGAAACAGGTTTTTTACTTCTTTAAGGGTAAAAGAAATTTTAATCGAATTTCTAAATAGTAAAATCCGTTAGAGCCTAAAATTAGCCCAATTTTCCATTTCAAATCGTATTGATAAAATATTTTGTTTAGTTTTTATTTAAAAAATGCTAAGGTTTTTATGGAAATCCTCTCATATCTTAAAACCTTCCTAGTGATTTTGATGATTTTAAGATTAAAACGTTTGTTTTATATCCTTGCAATAATTGAAAAACGAAAATTAAAGTTTCACACTGTATTATGGTCGTTATAACTATTTTTATATCCAAAAAGCGGTTTCTTGCTACTTTTAGGATAAAAAAATTAAAAATCAATTGCTTTAATGGCTGTATCTTATAAAAAATTAAAACAGCTTGATTAAAAGATAAAAAGATTTTTTTAACTTTATGCCATTAATTTATTTAACAAAATTTACAATTCTTTTTCATGAATAAGTCACATCTCAAAAACTCTTTAAATGATTTTCATGCTCTAGGGCTCCAAATGTTTTTTTTCCTATCCTTATATAGGTTTACCAACTAATTTAACGTTTTATACACCATCAAAGTTGTTATAACAATTTTGAATGCTAAAATAACAGTTTATGCTGTTTTTGGAGTGAAAAATTTAAATTTAATTTTATCATGATTATATGCTGTATATAATTATATAGCTTTATATAATTCAAGAAAATTTCAACTACAAGATAGTTATACCAATTATATCAAATTCAGTAACAAGTTCTAATTATTTGTTGAATTGTTTTTAATTTAAAAAAATTTTAACATTATTTTTTGTACTATTCGGGTAAGAATTATGTTATTTTTATAATAATACCACGTGTTACGTGGGATTACGTTCGGTATGGTGATCGAGAAATAAGTGCACAGAAGTGAGGTTAATAGTTCTTTTTTTAATCAGAGACCGAGGGAAGAGCCAAGTTTGAGTCGCAAACCGGAGCGGGTACGTCTGCTTCCCTCAAGCGTCAGGTCTAGTCTCGTTTCCTTTTCCTGATTCACTCTCCTTTTGCCTACCATGTACTGCCCCGTCCGAGAGGGCTAGGCAATGGCGGACGGACATACAGCTATATGCTATCATACGTCACATGTTCCAAGCTGCGACGACGTCGTCCTCGACGGTTATTTCTATGTATTTTGAGGGTGGGTGTTCGAGTAATGTTTGGGTCCGGTTGTTTGTGTTCTACGCCTTTTCCTATTAAGAAGTAACGAGGTAGTCTTTTTCTGCTGATCCTCGTTTCCCTCAAGGGTTATATTCATGCTGTCTGTATCGTGTATACATTTTGTTGTATGTGTAGCGCTCTTCCCTCTTTTATGATATTTACAACAATAAGCTTATGTATTAAGGTTGTATTATAATTTTTACATAGGGTATTTTCCCCTTTATTGTATTAGACAAATTTTCTTGTTTGTATACGCTCATTCTTCAAGCGTAATATTATAATCCAGTGAGTAGTATGCATCAAATAATAATTGATTAGTATAAATAACATTGTTGCATTAAATTTCTTAAGACTCATGTACCCGCCTTTGCGTACATTTCCAACTAATGTATGTATGAGGTTACACACGATTTACATATTACAATTATTGTCATGGGTATCGGTGGCTAAGGCATTACAACGTCCGACCTATCTTACTAGGTTTTTTGTTTGTTAATATCATCACGCAACCATAGGTTTTAATTATAGTATGTTAGTTAATTATTTGTTATTATTCATAATATTGTTATTTTTATAATTATTTTTATTCTAATCAAGGTTGTCGTTGTAAGGCTGTACAGTGTTAAAGAGAAATTATTTTCTCGTTCATGGCTTTTTGCTGTGGAGCTGTTGGCCTCCGTTTAGTGACCCTCTGCTCCCGAGTGTTATTGCCTGGCTGGTGTACCTGCGTTTGGATGACGATCGGTCCCGACGTGATACTATTGTCGGCCGCCCTTCTTCGTGGGTTCGGCTATGTCCGCGCCGACTGTTACCTGTGAACAATCTATAAAAGACCATTAGAGAGGGGCCCCCCTGGAAGATGCACTTCTATTTTCGCGAGTGAGGAGAAAGAGAAGGCGCATAAAGTAGCTACTATCTTTCGTACCCAGCATGCCGGCGTTGCAACAATATGTATCTTCATATCGTTCATTAATTTCTTTTTCTACGCAATTTTATTTGACATTTTCTCTTATACAGTATTCTTAGCTTAATCTATTTCAACCCTTCGTTTATTTATTAATAGTCTTTTTTTCAATCGATTTTGTTATTTCATCATTATTAATACAATTATTCTTATATGCTATGTCGCTATTTACATGATTGATTTTAGTGGATGTTTGAGGATGTTTTGATTGCGTGAGTGATCATCTCCTATTTTATATGCCCGGTGTCCATTTACGACACTTATAGTTATCCTAGGCTTTTTTTTCTTTTTATGGGAGGAAGAAAAAATGTGTATAAGGCTGTGTGGGCGTTGGAAGGTGAATTTTTTTCTTTTTAATAGGATAGTTGTATTTTCATGGTAGTTGATAGAGGTTTAGTATTATCTGAAAAGAAGATTTCTATCAAACTTTTTCCTTCTGCGAGGCCGATTCTCTCGTTCGACAGCATCTTAATGGAGTTCGATGCTCTGGTCGTAAAGTTGATCGATTGCTTTCGACCGTGTGTCGCTTTATGACTGCTGTGAGCCTTTTGTGATCGTACCCCAGCGCATTTGTTTAGGGATTTCTGACTGCGTTCGTGAGACTTACTCAGATATTACTTCTTTCAAGAGTATTTTTCCCCTTCGTGTATGTACGTATAAAGTGTGTTCATGTTTCCATATTTTTTCTTGTACTTTATCTCGTTTAAAGCTTCGATCAAAACTTTTTTTTTCAGAACTTCCTGTGATTATGTCGATCGATAATTATTGAATCTGGTTTTGCTGGACTATAGTCCGCTCTTTTCTTTAGATTAGCGAAAAGATTGCCGGTCTTCTAGATTGAACAATGGTGAACCTCTTTTTCTTCTTTCTTCAATTTTTTTTCTTTCGAGGGTAATGAAACAAGGATTATTTTTAAGGATGATAATAAAGGGACTGTAACTGAGTGTATGGTTGATAAAAATAATTTCCATGTGTAAATATCGTACTAACTAATGTAACAATTGTTAATCGAAGTGATTAATAATATTTTGTAATCTTAATTTTCGCATTTCACACTTCCTTTGAAATCCTTCAATCACATTTGTACTTGTTATCTTTCATAAATTATATTTTTTCCTTTTTCTATGTAACAACACTTTTTTTTGCCATGATAATTATAGAAGTTTTTTTTTTTTTTGTATGAGTAAGTTACATGATGTTACTACGTTTTTAATGCCATTATCGTAATTACAGTAATATGTATATTTTAATTAATATTTTATTGTGGTATTATCACTCGATTTTGTTCTCATTCCATTATTGTGTCTTTTGACATTCTTTTTATTTCATTTAATGCTCTGCCTCCTTGCTATTATTTCATGCAAGAGATGATAATGTAAACTAACAAACAATTTTATAGTTGCCAAATATAAACTCATTGACCGTTTAATAATAAAATTATCTCGTATGTTGGCTGTACAGCCATTGTTCTGTTACTTGAAAAAAAATTTTATCAACTTTCTCTTTTTCCTTCTATTTCCCAATGCACCCTAATGGAAACTAAATTTATTGTGACACTCTAGGTTTATAATACGTTTTTTTTCCCGTTAAATGTTATTAACAAAAAGGTTTGATGTGTATTTTTCGTGGCTCGTTCCAGGGCTGCGAAAAATTGAAAAAAGGGGGAGAGGTTCCAAGTGCCTGTTTGTGTCGGAAATTCCGCAATTCGTTTGAGGTCTCTCTCGTATGTTGTACTCGTATTTTCGTGCTTAAGTGTGTACTTATGCTGATAGAAGGAGTGTGGGAACGCATGGTCCCATCGTTTGTTTGCGATGTTTGGGACTTTCTGCCCATGTGCTTCATATTGTGTCATATATTTTATGTCAATGCACGCCCGTTTTTCCTTCTCCTTGGGCCCTGGCGTGGACAGGGTTGTGGGGGATTTTTGCAGGGTGCCCCCTTTTCATTCGTTGCTTTTCCTGGCAGTACTTTTCTTGATCTCGTTCCGGGCAGGCTGTGCAAAATGTTATCCGCTGAAGCCGTTCTCGTGATCGTCGAATGTATTGTGGCCCTATCGCAGGTGCAGGTTGGCCTGTCCCGCCTGAGTGATCGGTTCCGGTCGCAGACCGGCGGGTGGTGTACGGTCTTCCAGGGTCCCGCACTTGTGAAGCGTCTGGAGTACCGGCGCTTTGGGTGCTAGCACGTAAGTAAAATTTGTGCTCGTTGTTTTCCATTTTTATTATTGCTACATCTATATATTCTCCTCCGACAATTTTTTTCCCCCGTCTCTCGGTTTTATCTTATTATTGTTATTATTATTATTATTATTACTACTTGTAGGTTGTACAGCTGTATGTCTGCCGCATGGTGCCAGCCTTGCGCACCGCGGATACCGACGGGCAGCTAGTGGTGAGCGGTGGCCCGTTGGCGTTGGCCCCCGTATGGTGTCCAGACCACGGCTATTTAAGTTTTCTACCGTCCCCTTTTATTTTATATACTGTCTATATATTGTTATGATATTTATTTATTTATATGTATACATATTTTTTTTTTTTAGCTGGGAATCCGACTCACCATTGACCTCTATCGGCATTTTGGGTTGCCCATTCCAGCGACCGTGTTTTTCTGGCTTGCTGGGACGCCGCTTTTTCCGGTGCGGCGCGGCGTTTTGCGTCCCGTGGTGGATGTAGGGGCCTCAACGTTCACTGTCCCGGCAGCCGTGTCTATATAGCCCTTTTTTACTCTTCGCCCTGCGGTTGCCGTTGATACAAGTCCGCCTATTGCTGCCCGCCCGGACAGTGGTGAGTTGTCTTAGGGTGCGACCATTGGAGATGCTCCATCGCCGGTTGGTGTCACCGGTCGACCTCCGCTTCTCGATCTAGGTCCGGCCTGGGTTGATCCGTGGTCGGGATCGTCCAAGGCGAAGATAGACTGACTTGTATTGATAATGTCCTGCACCAAATAAATCTGTCTACGTACCAGGAACGATTTTCGTTTGTTTTTCTATTTCTCTTGCCATTGTTATCATTATTATTATTATTAATATATGTGTTTATTAGTTATATCTTGTTTATTTATTTTTTTCTTTCATTTATTTTATTATGTATTTATTCTTCTTATTATTATCATTTTTTTGTGTTATTATATATGTATATATGTATATGTGCATACTTGTAAGGAAGATTATCCTCATTTTTAGATACCTCTGAGGCTCGGTCTCCATTGGTTAACGCTCGGTGTAGTTTGGCCGCTTCTGTTCAGGGGTGGCATTATTTACGGCAGTTGTGCGGCGGTCTCTATTGTCGCTTGTGTAGTCATTTGTCTAGTTTGATTTGTTATTTGCCAACTAGGATGTGCTTCGTAAAGTGTGCTGTCGGTCTGTTCTGGTACTGTTTCTTTGTTGTTTGTCTGGTCGTTCCGTATTTTGTGGTTGTGCGTGAGAAATCTATAGAGTATTAATAGCGGGGCCCCCCATTGCACGAGGTACTTGTGTGCGTAATATCCCATTATGACTATGGTTATGACTCCTGCCATCATTAGGTATGTTCTTCGTCGGGAATTTCGTATTTCTTTTTGCATCGATTTAGTCTTACTTAGTGTGCTTGCTCGTTTTATTATTTCTGTGAGTGCCGTCCCTTCTTTTAGTGTATTTGATCCCGTGTGGCTCTGTTAGTTGATGGTTTTCAGTCCGTCGTACTCCATTATCTCTCGTATGTCTTTCTTATTGGTCAACTTGAGTGTTGACAATATTTCGTGAATGTTTAGTGTGTTCCTTCCAAAACTGATTATATGCGCTACTTCTACAATTTATGTCGGAACCGCCAGATGTACGTCCGTGCTATGTGCTGTGCAGCCTTCACCTAACGTGAGTATACCTGTGTCTTTTAATTTAATTGTATTGTGACCAGTTCCTCGGCATAGAATAAAAAGTGGTTCCTCTTGTCTTGTCGAGATTACCCATTGGTTAGGTGCCTGCAACCTTATCTAGTATGTCTCAAATAATTTGGCCACTTTGATTGTACATTCTTTTAGATTTTTTATATCTTGATACATCATTAGTCGTGTTTCGCATGTGTGATGCCCTTTGATCTCCCTTATTGGTTCTGTATAGGCGCAGATGAGCAAATCATGCAATTTTTTGCATTTGTTGATTTCCGCTGCTGTAATCGGCATCTACGTATTATCTTATTTACTTATTGCCGTGTATTCATGTTCTGGCCATATGTACGCGTATATATCTGATACATTACATTCTCTTTGTTTTATTGGTATCGGGATTGTCTTGTATAATTGGAATCTTTCTTTGTCTAGCAGTGGGATCATTATATAATGAATAACTTGTTTGTTTATTACGACAATCGAAATGTAGGCAATGTTAGTAATCTACTAAATGCTTACTGTTTTCCCCATGCCTGGGAACTGTGGATCCGGTCTCGCTATTTTTGCATTTTTCTCTGTGTTGTCAAACATTGTTGGAGGGACGAATTTAGGGTGTAGTGCTCCCTTTGATGCAAAGAGTATTGCGTTTACTAAGGTTTCCAAATCTGTTTGATATTGCCCTATGCTTTCTCTGATTAGGTTAAGTGCCGTTTCCATTGCTTGGATGGTGTTGATGGTTCCTCAGTTCCTCAATGCATGTTCTACTAACGTTGTTAAGTTACAGACTTTATTTTCTAATTCGCTTGTCTCTGTCACTATTATCTCTATTTGATTGGCCAGAAGGTTTGCTAGGTTATGTATTTTGTCGGTGTTTGCACTGATTGCGCAGTCGAGGTATTTCTCGTCGTCTTTATTTAGGGTTTCGAACAAATATTTACTAACTGTTCATATAGTAGGTATTTTTGCCCTTCGCTGTCTGTTTGTTTCCTTACCGGTTAATAGTTCAATCGCCTTTAGCGCTTCTTTGTCCGCTGTGACTGTCCTTTCGAGCAATTTTTTTAATTCGACTCTCGTTAAAACTCCGATCAAATTCATGTCCCGTTGTCATAGTCTCTTAATTAAGTTGCGTATTTCCTGTCCTACTGTCGTGAAGAAGGATATATCTATCCTTTGAACCACCTTTCAGGTTGTACTCGTTGTTGCGATTAGTGCAATTTTTTCTGCTATCAGTCCTGGGTTATCGTTCAGTGGCCGCACGATCCATTTCTTTGCCTCTGGTATTTCTATCTGGCCCCTGTAAGGAACAACTGTCTATTATTTTTGATTGTTTCTGTTGAAAAAAAATTTCTTGTGTCCGTACCGTACTGTCTTGTTTTTTGTGTGTTTTCGTCTCACAACTCTTACGTCTCTATTATTTGCACGTTTCAATCTGGAGGTGGAGCATTTAGTACGCATGCCTTTTTTATTTTGTCGACGTGTACTATTCTTATTTCTTCTCATCGCTGTAGTCTGACATTTTTCCTGGCATAGTCAATCTATGTTATTTCGTACGGCCCTTCGTATTGTGCGTCGTATTTACCTTTCGATGGTTCTTTGAAGACAAACATGGACTCTACTTCCATAAAGAACTTGGTTTTATTTTTTTATCATAATAGTATTTGAAACGGAATTAAGCTTGCACTTGTTTCATGGCTGCCATGGTACGCATTTCCGTTAGAGACACGGCGATTTTTTCGACATACTTGTCATACGTTGAGACCTCTCGTTGACGTTTAAAGCTTGATGGTATGCAGGCTCTCTGTCCGAAAAGTAGTTCGTAGGGCGTGTGTCATGCTCTGACGTATTATATGCAAGGGCACATAGGGGTAAAAGGTCATCCCATTTCTCATTTTCGTCGATATACGGTTTTAGATATTCACAGAGTACGTGGTGAATCCTCTCGACAGCACCGTTACTTTAGGAATGAAAATATGTGCTACCCATTTTGTCGATCTTAAACAATCTAGCGAACTCTTCCATTGATTTATTCATAAAGTGTGTTCCTCTGTCTGATAATAGTTTCTCTGGTGTGCCGAAATATGCTATAAATTTTTTCGTAAGTGCTCTGATTGTTTCTCTGGCCGTTGCTCTCTGTACAGGTTTATTCACCGGTCCATTGAAATCTATAGATACTTTTTTAAAGGAAATATTTGAAGTGTCTGTGATTAGCATGGCCTGTTTCGTTTTTAGCTAACGAGTTTCTTGGTTTGACAAGATTTACAGCCAAGCACGAATTGCCTTACGTCTTGTCGCATATTTCTCCAATAAAAATCGTGTGCGATCCTATTGTAAGTCTTGTTCATTCCTCTGTGTCCACTGACTGCAGACTTGTGGAAATATTTTATTACTTTATATCGTTGTTCAGCCGGCGGTACTATGAGTATATTTGTGTATAGTGTGGCTGCTACTCTGAGGTCTTTAAAAATTCCTTTCATTTGCTCCACTAAGTATTGCCACTGACTTATTTTTAAAATTGCTAGGTCTCTTACTATTTTCATAATAATTATTTTATTTACCACAATTAGCGCTCTCAGAGACGCCAAACATTTCTAAATATCGGATTTTAGTGCGATGTCGTCAAAGTGTTTATTCACGTACATACGTACTACGTGTACCTTCCTGACTTTCGATAAGATTACGTTTCCGACCGATTTTATTTCGTTGTTTAATGCTATCGGGTTTATATAGCCGCGTGAATAAGGTGCATTAATGGTCTCGATATCAGGGTCGCTATCCATTATTGTGCAAAAAATTAAATTATCCAAATATCTGAATGAATGGTCCTCAACTTTTTGTAATTTTTGGAGTGGTGGTGGATTCTTATTTTCTTTCGGCACCCATGGTGGTAGGTCTTGAGAAAGCCTCGTTCTGCATACTCTATATTTTGCCAGAGCGCTTGCATTTATTTTTTCCTTTTTACTATGGTTCTATTCTTTGCTGTCCGATTCTATGAGGGCCTTATTTAGGTCATTGCCTGGTTCTCCGTCGCTCTCTGGCGATGAGTCGGACGAGCTTTGCGAGTTGCGTGATGGTAGCGGCTCTCGTGGCGGTGGGGGTTTTGGTGCCGGTGACCTGCGTTCCTCGGGTGTTTTCTCTCCATTGTTTTCTGATGGCGATGAGTCGGAGACCCCTTTAGAGTCCGGCGGGGGTGGAGGATTAGGTGGGGGAACCGATAGCTTTTTGTGTACTTTTACTGCAGTCTCCTCTGTGTCGTCGTCCGTCTCCCTTTCTATTCCTCCATGGTCTTCCATTTCCACCTCTGAATCCTTGTTGATATCACTGTTCGATTGTTTCTTATTATCTGCATTGAACTCGGGACTGCTGCAACCATTCGAATCGTCCTCCTTTCCGTGATTATGCTGATTTTCATCACCGCTTGATTCGTTGATTGGTGGTGATATATCATTTATTTTTTTCTCCAGTAGTGCTCGATAGTGTTCTTTCTCGAGATATATATATATAGTTAAATTAATTATCCTTTTCACCTACGAAATGTTGGTAAATCGTAGGTTCCGGTGTCGCTTGAAAGTGTAAACATATGTTTTCCTCGTATTCTTGGGAAAACATGAAAGCGCATTCCCCGTCGCCAAACTTATCCCTGTTGGTAAAGATCATTTTTGAGTTTTTAGGGTCTTTACATTTCTGTCATCATTTCGATTGTAGTAGGGCCTTTCTGAATCCGGCCGTTGATGTTTTTAGTCCATATAGGAGTATAAGAGCGTAAAAGAAACAGCTTCCATAGCGAGGTACATCAACCAACTCGAGTAGTTTATGCGGCTCCGCACAACCTGTCCCGCTTCTTCGAGTTCTTGCGTCCTTTTCTTCATTCATTTCTATATGGTCCTTGTATAAGCTTCCCGTCGGTTTGCCTCTTTGTCGAACCGTGGTAGCGTCGGATTCCCATGCATAGATTCTGAATCCTGGTTTTCCATCAAAATCTTGGCACTTGACATCCACAGTAACTTTCGCTTGAAATTTGTCTATCGAATCGTCAAGAATCGCCTTGATTTTTTTGTGAAGCCTATTGCTTTTTCCCGGTTGCTCTTCTACCTGTGGCGAGTCAATAATCTGCTCGTCGTTGATTATTTTCCTGCCACCCGTTTAACTACCTGAAATAGCTGACCGTTGATGTTTGCCCACCTGCATTTTATTTTGCTCTGTTTTTCATCTCCTTACTCACTTTCTTTATCTCTCCCGCGGTTGTCATCGTATTTTCTACGGTATCCCTGGCTCTCTGCTATCTTTCTCTTTTGGCTGCTTCTGCTGTAAGGCTTGCCTGGGCCGATTTCCAGCCCCAATGATTATGTCTCTTTCCTTCTCTTTCCGCTTCGTTCTTCGCAGCCAAAGGTGTGTCGCAGTGTGCTATTATTATTTCCTTTGACTTATTTTCCGGTTCGGGTGTATTGAAAAATTTTGTGGGTTTTTTATGTAGTGTATCTAACTAGCGTTTACGAGCCTTGCGTTGTAAATTTTTTGCTTCTTCCCTTTTGACGAAAGGCGTACTTGTGAGCTTTACTTCATTTTGAATATTTTTCTCTTTCCGTATGTAAGCAAGTTTTTCATTAATTGATCCTTGCGACAGAATTTCATCGTCATTGTCGCTTGCTGCAGTTGGCTGTATTCCCCCTTCTCCTTTTTTTATGCAGTTTGTGTTGGGAGTTTACGGGGTCCATCTTTTTTTTTTGTTGCTTTGCCTACTTTTAGAGTTTTGTTTCTTCGTGATTCTGTCTCCGGCCATTCCGACTCCGAGTCCGCGTCACTGTCGTTGCTTGGCATATATTCGCTTGAATTGCTATTTCTCCGGCGTTTCTTTTTCTTTACCTTGTTGTCTAAATTGTCTGAATCGGAAATTTGTATTTAATTTTTCCTGTTTTTTCTTATCATATTTTTCTCCCGTTTTGTGCAAACTTCTATTTTATATGCATGAAGACCGGCTAGTGCTAATGTTATTGCACGTCCAAATGTATTTGGTGAATCTGTAAATCCCATTGGCATGCGCTTATATTTGTAGTGCTTGTCTGGCCCTGAGAAAGCTGTTTTATGAGCGTATTTCTCGTCTTTTTCGACTTGGAAAAATCCCATTTTTAGATCTACGACGGTGATATAGCGGGTAGATGCGAAATGATTTAAAATATAATTCTGAAATGGTAGTGAATTGCACGAATCAACCGTTGCTTCGTTAAGCAGTCTAAAATCTGTCACAACTCTCCAACATTTTTCTCCATTCGACCCTAGGTGTTTTGGGACTATCCATGTGTTGGAGTTGTATGGTGACGTAGATGGCTCTATTATGCCTTGGTTTTCTAAGTTTTTCAGTTCTACACTCATCTGCTGTCTTAGTGCTGTCGGATATCTAATTCTTTTTGCTTTGATTAGTTTTTCAGTTATAAACGGTATATTATGTTTAAACACGTTCGTCGCTTTTAAAGGCTCTCCGTCGAGGCCAAACACGAAAGAGTCGAGTTCTATTAATTCACGCACATGCACAAAGAGAAGTTTGCACTGATTTAACCAGTGCCACCTACAGAATCTTTTTTCGACTTCCAACAGTTCTACAATTTCCAGTGCCTGGCATCGGTTGTTCCGGTACTTATGTTGGTTTTTATGCTATAGAACCGGAAAAACCTGTGCCAGGTACTGAAAATTGTAGTACTGTTGGAAGTAAAAAAAAATTATATAGCTGGCACTGGTTAAATCAGTGCAAACTTCTCTCCATGTGTCATAATTCTTCTTTGCTATAGCCTGTCGTGTCTGCTAGTCTTAATATTGCTTCCATCCCTGCTTTTTTATTTAACTTCCAGCTTGTAGTCTTTTTCAGTTTTACTATGTTTTTTATTAATTTCGTTTAAATTGAATAATTCCATCATAGCCTTCTATAAGCCTTCAGCGTCGTCCCCATCGACGCTGTACGGCTCCGCCTCGTGAACCATCTCACATTCTAGCAATTCTACGTGAGGCACGGGTATTTTTATTGGTCCGTCAGTAATATTAATACATCAGGCGTATATTTGTCGTTGTTACTGTTTGCTATCAAATTACTGAATACAATGCCCTTATTTAATTTTTGCAGAGGTACCCATCCAACTAAAATATTTCTGTACCTCTCTTTCACATGCGCGGAAATTATTTGTTTCGATCTTGCGTGGATTCCGAATGCCTCTGGCTCTAGCAGAGGTATCTGGGTGCTACTTAAACTAATAAACTATTTTTAACGCATGTATAGCCGTCATATTCCATCAATATGTCTCATCCAATCAATCCTCCTACCTGTATCGGAAAGTAGTTTGAGACAACATACAGAGTGCATGTCAGCTCATTTAGTGTCAATTTTACCGTTCCGAACGTGCATCGTGCTCCGTATGTCACGCGGATTATCAACACTCTCTCATTATAATTTATGTATAAGCCTTCATTGAGACTACTTATTTTTATAATTGATACTTCGGCACCTGTAGCTGCATATAATTCCGTACTTTTATTTCTTAGTTGTGGGCTCTCTAGGAATTCTAAGGGGGGCGTATGTCCTACCCGAGACGTATTAATTTTTATTACCTGGAGCGCATCATTTGTTTCTTTATTTTACGCTCCCTTTTCGAACTCTGGACTGTTAGTAAGAGGTTTTCAATAAATAATATTCTTATAACTTTTATTTGCAGCTATTTCGGAGCTTCTCGCAGGGTCTGCTTCTACTGATATTTTTTCTCCGCTCTCCTTTTTCTGCTCCTTAATGCCCTGTTTTTTGACACATTTTCCTCTGATGCTTGCAATATGACCCCACTGGTTGCTGCCGGTCTCCTTCATCCGCTCTATTCTCTCTCTGCAGAGATTCTCCTCTCTCTTTCTCTACTTCCGGGACTTGCTCGACGCTTGGGGAGCACAACGAGCGTCCTGGTAGTTTAAATGCTGCGCGTGAGGGTCGCTTCCTCTATTGTTGGACCCGTCTCTGTAATACGGCAGGTTTCCATCTTGGTTGTGTTTTCGTTGATTGCCATAGTCATACATGTTATTCGCGTTGTAACCGCTGTGACGGTTATTTCCATAGTTTCTTGAATAACCGTTCTTTCTATTTAGTGTATTGTTGCCCCTGTACGTGCTGTTATATTTTTTGGTTCCCCCATAGTCTCGGCTGTATCCCTAATTTCTATTACATTTCCTGTTTTCTCTACCATTGCTTCTGCTGTATGCTCCGTACTTATTATTATAATTTTTATCTAGCCCGTTTGTGTAACTTTGCTGTATCGGGTTGACTCCCATGTAGTTGTCATATCGCGAGCGCCCGGCTTCCCCGTTTTTTCTCTGCGCCTTGTTGTCTTGATCTTTTCTCATATCGTTTTGGAGATTTTGGCACTGTTTAACGCTGCGATTTCTGAGACCGCAGTATATGCAGCCGTCCTGTGGCGCTGTTTGAGCACAAGCCTGTGTTATCAGTGTTCTTTCATCTAAGGTGCTTATTTTGCCGTTTTTTTCGTCTGATCACAACTTTTAGCAGTAACCTTGTTTGGTGTGTACCGCGTCTGTTACAGTATAGACATATTTTACCGTTTCTTAAGTGGTTATCCTCTCCTATTATCTCGGTTGCCAAGGGGTACGTCAATTCGTCGTTTCCAACGAGCGGCACGCTTTCTGCAAGTAATACGTGTGCCCTATTTCTTGGATGCACCAGATCGCAGAGTCTGTGCTCATTTTAAATTTTCTGTGCCGTTACTGAGGCCTTTCGTAGCGATCTCGGTTGGGTGCTCAGTACTTAGCAATTAAGCGAGTGACGTAGTCCATTTATTAGTTGTTTCATTGTCCTTTTTTCCATATTTATTTTATTTCTGTGCTTCCCCTCCCTTGTCAAGTATGGGTTTGAATTGTACGTCATTATTATTCTATTGTATAATGTTTGTGCCCTAAGTGTATAGCTTTCGACACTTTCATATTCGTACTGTCGAATAACCTTGAGGTTGGCTATGAGCATGTGTACTTGCTCCAAACCTCCATATGTTTCCGCTAGTTCGTGTAAGAAGTCTTCTATTGTGTCGTATTGTGTTATGCATGTGGCAAATTGGGCTGCTACTCGTCCCCGCAATTTATTAACTAGTATACCTAGGAAAAAATTTTCGTATTCGGGCCCTATGCTATGGCCCACTGTTCTCACCATTTGTTTAAAAAGTGGTAGTTTTATTGGATCTCTGTTAAACAAGGTTTCATTCCTGATAAACGGCCGAGGGATGTGAGTACTTTCTACTGTGGTCTTGCGGACAACCACGCATTCGGGTAGGAGGAGCAAGCTGTGTTGTTTGCGTTGTATTGCCGGGTAAAATCATGCTCTCTCTCTCTTGGTTATTGCCTTCTTAGGATTGGGGGTGCATTGGGGCTGTCAGTCTCAAGTGATTATCGTCGTGCAGTATCTTTAAGTATCCGTCCTCGTCTTTTTTCCCATAGTTTAGATCTCTGTTGTATCCATTTCGTGCTATTAATGCCTCGTTGAATCTGACCTCTCTATGTGCTGCAGTAGTCGGTATTTTCCGTAGCTCTTCTTTGTATTGCGTTGCGGTTTCTTCTCAAGGCCCGTGGCCATTCGTCCCCTGCGTAATTATTCTGGTCCTATTTGATGGTCCGTCAAGTATTGTTTGAGTCGAGGTCGCGAGGTCTCTCTTAATCTGTTGGGTAGTTTCTAACGCTGTTCGTGCAGTTGCTCTATCCATGAACAATTGCAAACTTCTCATGTTCTCACTCGATAGTGTGCTTGTTACATCAGCCCATACTTCCTCCTCCTTTTAGAAATTGTGATCGTCACGAAGTATCTTTATCGGGTTCCTGTTATCAGGGTCAATGAGTCGTTTCAGTGTGTATGTTATGCCACCGTTGTATTCATTTTCGAGAGCTGTGAGGCCATTTTTTTTGTTCCCTGTACCTTGTTCATAAATATTTCTGCCTTTTTATGTCTTTTGTCTGTTGTCGTTCTGTTGTTCTGCCCTAATATGTCTTTCCCGTTAACTTCGTCTGTTCTTCCCAATCGTGTTTGCTCCCTGTTTTTTGCTTCGCTATTTGATGCAGTGCGATTTCGTCCTCGGCCATGAATTTTTCCGAGTCCTGTCTATGCGAATCAGCGCTTTGTTCCTCGTTCGTTATTTCCTGTTTGTTGTAGAGTAAGAGTTCCCTATTGCTGGCTTACCTCTTTTATTACCTAGTCCTGTCTTCTTTTAGTATAGTACCTAGATTTGTAGGCCGGATGTCACGATCCGTTACTATTTTTACGATCTTGTTTTTCTCATTTTTCTCGTAGTGGCTGCGTATTTATGCTATGCGTCACCTTACCTAGTCTTTAATTGTTATATTTATTACTATTGTATTTATGCGTTTTTCATGCAGGATAAGTATAAGGGTTTGTTTCTCGGTCCATTCTATAAGTGCCTCTTCGTCTTGTATTCGTGGGGTTAATGGGGAGAAAATGTAGCAATATATCTTAACTTACCAGGTTTCTGCCGTCCAAATTATGAGTATCAGTGCGCTGATCGGCATTGTTTCCCTCGATCCTTGTCCCTGGCTTCGTTGTACGGGTGTTTCGGGATATTCTTTCCTACTCCTCCGCTCTCGATAGCTGGTGATAAAGCTGCAACCCTGGTTGTCCTAAGGTTACCTCGCTGACTTGCTTCCACGTGGTCCCTAGTCTGTTCTAACTTTTCTTCTTTTCTTTAATATTACAGTCTTTTCACTTTTCACACTTAATCACTTTTTCAGGCTTTCAATTTTAAGTGGCTCTTCATTTTTTTCTTTCACTCGCACTCACTTTTTCTTTCGCGATGCTGCACTATGTGCGCTTCCAAAGAAGATATTAAAAAAAAAATTCCCCGACCGATCCTACCTCTGACACCAAAATTACTGTTACGTGGGATTACGTTTGGTATGCTAATGGGGAAATAAGTACACAGCGAGTAAGGTTGATAGTTCTTTATTTAATTAGAGACCGAAAAAGAGCCTAGTGTGAGTCACGAACCGGAGTGGATACGTCTGCTTCTCTCGAGCGTCGGGTCCTGTCTCCCTTCCTTCTCCTGACTTACTCTCCTCTTGCTTACCATGTACTGCCCCGTCCGAGAGGGTCCTCGGCTAGGTAAGAGCGGACGGACGTATAGCTATATTCTATTGTACGTCAACACGCCATAGAGGATGATAATAGCTTCTTTTATCATTTAATATCACTCATATATTTCATTTAATTTTTTTTTATCAAATGATTGCAGTATAATATCGTTGAGGATGCTTTGTGCTAATTTATTGGCAGTGGTTTTTCTTTTGGACCAATTTTTTTATTTATAACCATCATTGCCCATATATGTCAATGACAAATATCAATTAATGATTTTTAATTCATGTTTAAAATTCATTAATTATCAATACAAATCTACATGAATTTAAAATATACTACCTTTCTTAATGGTGTGCCTATAATAAACGGGAACGAAAAAAATCCTCCCCGAGTTTTGATCGAACACACGATCTCCTGCTAACCGGCCAGTTGCTTTACCACTGAGCTCCCGAGGAGCTGTGTATTTCATGCCCTGTTAGTTCAGATAGATTTTCATTCTTGTGATGGGCAACATAAGCAAAGTAGCAGAATGCCAAATTTAAATAAGTTTTAGAAACTTATTATAAATTAAAACAGAACAAAAGAGGGATGGTATGAATAAAAGAGGCGTAAGATAATAATTTTAAAAAATTTTCAAGAGGCAACAATGATGCATATTATACGAAAAACAAAAAAAGGAATATAGGAATCAACAGCAAAATCTAGATTAATTTTTACAAGAATATATCTATCATTAAATAAAAGAACGTCTTTGGAAAAGAAGAAACAGTAAAGACACAGGAGAAGACAGGATTATGAATGACTGTTCCAAGAATCTGCAAATAATATGGTTAATTGATTTAAAAACATACTCCATAGCTTATAGACTATCACACATACTATCGAAGCGTGGAAAATAGCAAAAATCTATTAAATTTACATGGCATAAAAGAAGTAGAATGACGTCAAAACTACAGAGGAGTGGCTTTTTAAATGTAGCATACAAGATCTAAGCAATTGTAATTGCTGAAAAAGTAGAAAAATGTGTAGAACAGTAAAAAATAATTAAAGAGAGTAAGGCTGGCATCAAAGCAAAAGGAAGAACACCATACCATATTTTTATACTAAATAATTTAATTGAAAGTAAACTAGAGAAAGTTGATCATAAATTTTATGCTGTGTTTGTAGACTTTAAGACAGAATTTACTAACATCAATAGCGGAATTTTTCAGGTCAAATTAAATTTATAAGGGATAGGTATAAAAATGACACAAATTTTAAAAAGAATCTAAAAATATACAAAAAAACAGTTAATTACGGTCAGGCACTGATAAATTTATTTTAAACTATAAAAAAGAAATGGCAAGGGTGCCCAGAAGGCCTGGTATTTTTAAGTATATTTAGATAGAATACAGGTGATAAGTGAATCTTTAATAATACAGGAATTGTAACACTAGGCAAACTCAAAATTCACTGTCTCAAATTATCTGCAGAGATTAGTAGAGAGATTGCTAACGCCAATGTTAACGTGCGTGCCCACTTTTAGCCACTGGTTCGAGCGCCACGCCATGGCCAGCCGCCGAACCA
>JAPYYV010001835.1:0-23181 GCA_030522625.1 Copidosoma aretas
TGCACACACACACACGCTTAAAAAATAATTCTGTTCGAAAAATCGAGTATAGAAGCCGCGTTCTATATATTAAGTATTGAATAATCGAACAAGTTGTAGCACGGGAGTTTAATTAGGTTTGAATATATGCTTTACTATCGAAAGGAACGAAGAGTTAAAGCTCGACAATGTAGCTCTGAGACTTCAGTAAACATTTATCTCTTGCTCTTCGGCGTTTGGAACCTTAGCTTCCAATCGCTGAAGAGTGACGCTCCAAGCGCTGCTCTCCTTGAGCTTAATGCCTTGTTGAAGCCAGACGCTCCAAAACTTGGAGTGTGCGACTTCAAAATTAGAAATAGTGCACTTTAATAGTTATTTGAACTCCAATATTTAAATTTTGATGGAAAATGCTGTCGTTATTTTGAGTTTATAGAGTTCAATAATTGTTGAGATATGTTATTTTAAAAGTATGATATTTTATACATCGAATTTTTTTTCAGTGTACACTATGCACTACATAGTTTATAAAGGTCGTTTATACAGAAAAATTTCCGTATACACGTATTAGTACCCAATACATGTATAATACTTCCTGGCGGAAGTTTTGGGAAAGGCTTGCCAAGTTTGGCTAAACTGTGCCCTGATCTGCGCCACGTTGCAAACCTGCCTTTGCCCAAGCTCGCCGCTAAGCTAGGACCAAGCGATTACGATTGGCAGCCGGACTTTGTTTCCAATCGGGTACTAGCGTATACCTATCTTTTCTTACTTTTACGCAATACGCGATACATTTTACGCGGTTCAATGTGCCCGCACCCTAAGGGTATAGTAAGGTAAGTAGCAATTTAGTTACTTATGTTGCAGACAATTCCTCCCTGAGAGGTCGTATTGCATATAATCGCCTTGCCTTTGTATAATAATTTGGGCCAACATTGGAGTCTTAAAAACGCCGTAAGACACCATTATGACGGAAATTCGTCTGACGAGATTAAGGTCGAAACCGAAAAAAGTAACGTACTACCACCCCTGCGCTCGCGTGTCCTTTCGGCCTACATGCACGTCGTTTTGAGGTGCACACCACCCCTGGCTTACACACGATGCGTTTTAATTGCCGATGGACGTGCGTCAACATGTAAACGTCGTGCTCTCTCTACACGCCATATCGCGAGGCATGGGCGCATGGTGTTTTTAATTATCGACTGCGATTTATCAGTGTTATGTATAGAAGCAGAATAAACCATGAATTTGGATTGTGAAGAAATAATTGACGAATTTGCTTGAAAAAAATCACGAAAGGTCTTAATATAATTATTGTAATTAAATATTTTTAATTTTCTTTGAATAAAAAGATGATGCCCAGTGTACGCGAGAGAATATTTTATCATTGCATATTCTATGGTATTCAAACTCATGCATGTATTTCTGTAAAAAAAGAAAAGGTTGCGTGCTGTCCCCTCCCCCTCACCCAGAGACTGCCGCTCCTACGCACGTGCGTTCTGTGCGTATGCGTTAATCCGGCCCTGATTATTTAAATAATCATTGATTTTTTGAAAAATGGTTGTTGATTATCGTCAGTTGACACTTGAATAGCCTCAATAACCAAAACATAAGAAAACGTACAAAATAATCGAAAATTCTATCATAATGCAAAAAAATTAGTAAAGCTCCATAACTGTATACATATACTAAAATGGGAAACTTTTTTTGTATCAAGATATCTTTAAAGAGCTCGGGCTATATGTATATACTTTCAGGAGCTGAATTATAGTTACATTATTTTACTCGTTTCTTAAAACAATCGTATTATATTTTTGTAGCTATTCACGAAAATGGGCGTTACCCAAAGACTTACTCCCAAGACGCTGTGCTAAAACATGCAAATAAAAAATCAAATATCTCAGAAAGAGCATAACGAATATTCATGAAAATTGAACCATTTATGTATAGTTATGTTGAAAACTTAGATTTTAAGTTTCGACATTTTTATAAAATAAATAATCGATCTTGGCATAAACTACCTTAAGTTAAACAGTAGCCCGACTACGATATATTATGGTGTACTTTTGCAGTGAGACTTCTATGTCTTACTGTAATAAATGAGTTTAGAAGAACATAAGAAATATTTTACAAGCCCGCAAAGTGTTTTTCGTAAAGATCGTTGAGAGCTATAAATTCGCTATGCAATATTAAAATCGTTGAACAGAATTTGTTTTACGGTACTCTACAAATTTGTATCAAGATGTGCGAAATAGCCTACCGTCAAGACAATTTGATGACGAAAAAGTTGGTGGCTGTGAAAATTCTCAACAAGCTCTATAATCAAAGATACAATAAAAAAACTAGAACAAAATTCGATTTTTTTTATGTATTACCGAATAAATAAGTCCCGACTGAAAACAGTTCCCGTCTTTTAATCGGATCAAAATTACTTTTTCAGTAGCCCTAGAGAAATGGTGCAATCGAGTTGGTGATTTTTTTTCTACCAGTAAACATACAGTCAAATCGTGTTTTTTAAGTATTTGGGACATCATACACTGGCGATTCTCTGTGAATGCACGTCGCACTCAGGAGAACTCCAGCTGCGCCACTTATCGGGCTCGTGCGCTGATCTTATGAGTATAGTACTGTTGATGCACCTAGGTTGAGCTACTAGGGTCCACGGGGGACCACCAGCTGATGCACTGCTGCTGGACTAGGGGCTGTCCACTCTATTGGTGCTTTAGTAAATCGCTTGGATCAGCAAGTACAACCCTTTTTTCTCGGCGTACCTAGAAGTATTAGAGACAGGAACATGTGCTAGTAACGATAGTGCAGATATAATTGTACACGACAATTGTTTGGAGCCTAGGATAATGTAGATACAAACATTTGGTAGCGTATACTTTTTCAATTGCGAAACTTTTATAGCATTTTTTTAAAGTTGCACTATTTAAACACGGACGTTGCTTGCTACAGCAAGTTAACTTCCGTGATATCTATCATTTGAAATACTCATGTTTGGCAAAACTCAGTTTTTAATTTATCTTAACCAAAGCGATACGGGAAAATGTTTTTACCGTACGTCGTATCAAACCCCTTGATCCCCTTTTGTAAATGCTTTACATTTTTAGGAAAAGCTAGAGTATGACATTGTTTAAGCAGGCCCTATCCCACTGCAGCCGCACTTGGGAGAAACTTTACACCCAGGGCCCAGGGTCCTCGGGTGTTATGCAACAAAAAATGTTTTTTTTTTCTTTATCATGTCATCTAAATTAATGCTTATTATAAGTATATTACGCAACTGGAATGTGTAACTGCATTTAAGTAATTATACACTAGTCAAGTACCGCCGATGGCGATACTTTTGAGGTTTATTTTTTGATTTTATCTCCTTTTTTCTGAAATATTTAGACGAAATTTACCGTAATTGACAAATAAATTGTATTTATGTTGAAAAAACGATGTTAATTAACTATAAAGTTTGTCCACAGTTACATTATTTACCCTTTGCACCACCACTTTTGCACGATTTGTCCGCACGTTTTGAAGATACTTGCCTAGCGTATACACGGAGAGAAAAATCATAGTGCTGTCACATAGGTGCCTCTGGTAGAATTCCACTGAAGCGGGCACTAGTGTTCGCACTATGCAGTTGATGCCATGGCCTCTTGTACACGATGAGCAGCCTGCTCTATAGCCACGGATCAATCTCATGGAGGCATGGGATTTGTTTCATTGCTCTCTTGTGTCTTGACTTGAAAAAAGGAGTGGAAGTCTCCCTTCAGTTCCCCTACTTTCTTCATCTTTAGCAAATCAGAGACAACATGTGGCCCCTCTTACCTACGCTCCGCTCTACCTATACGTATACTAGCGTGCGAGCTGCGAAAGAGATAGATCTAGAGAATACTAGAAGAACATTTTTTGGGGGGACACCCACTCCTACTTGTCAAATCTCAAGAGGGCAATAGAAAACATCCAATGCCTTCATAAGATTAATCTGTGCACAGCTATACTATACAGCCATGGCTATAGCGCAGGCTGCAGATTAATCGTGTACACCCGGGAGAAGCCATGGCATCAACTGCATAGTGCAATCAATGGTGCCTGCTTTAGTGGACTTTTACCAGAGGCACCTATGGGATAGCCCTATAATTTCTCTCTCCGTGTAGGTCCACCGGAGTCAGAAACATCCGAATCATCCGCATATATAGTTATATGCGATTAAAAAAATATAACCACCAAAATATGATCAGATGTCAAAGTAGTGTGATATACCAGTAGACACAAGTTTTATTAAAAGAGAGGCACAATCCATTTCAAATGAGATATTTAATTTTTACTTACTTTTCTTTAATTCACCTATACCGATACATGGCGAAAATTGGAGTTTTTCCGACTCCGGCAGGCTTACAACTATTAAAAAGTGTTTTTTATTATAGTAGCATGATATTTGAGTTGATCTTATCCCATTGACAAAAGACACAATGCAATTTATGTACGATATTTATTTTTTTTTTTTCTTCTCAATTTACATACCTCCATATTCGAAATATTTAGTGTTTTCTGACTCTAGCGGATTTATAATTACTCTATAGAATTGAAAATTATATTCAGATAATATATAAATACTTTCCATCGATGCATTTGATGTAATCAAGGAACAAATTCTTCTATTTTTCTATACATCAGACTCGGGGCCATGGGTGTCGATACACCGCTGAATTAGGCTGCACTGTGGTAGGGCTAACTTTAGCTACGTAGGTATGAAAAATTTTAAGAAGAGGCGATGTTTTATTTTTCCGTTATTATAAAAAGGTATTATGCATGATTTAAAAACACTTCTCGTTGCTTTACTACAGTACTATAGTACTGTCGAATAGTTCTCGGAGATCGTAGTAATTTTTTTCCAACGAATCTTTCAGACTCTTCTCAAATCTCGTTTTGACCTCAACAGATTGTAATTAATAGCACAGTATAGCAAGCCTATTATTTCCTCTATGGATTTCCCAAACACCATTTTTTAAAATTTGAATCGAAGTTGCTTTATAATGTTCTGTGCTACATTTGCAAAACCTAAAGCATACAAGCACAACATAAGTATTACAAAAAAATTACACACATTTCAGCTGTTCATATCAAAGTAGAAGTCAATAACATTGTTACGTCCCCAGATCTAAGAAATAACTTGAATTATGGTTACGTCCTTAGTCGTATGGTAATTATTCATATGTACTTGGCGATGTGTGTAAAAAAGCAAATCCAAAAAGAAGTATGAATCATAGTGGTATTTTCAACGCAGTCTGTACCCGTTTAAAAAAATTAAGCTCAGACAAGCCCCACCGAGAATCAGCCTTACCAGGGCCGAATACTGCGTACACGAAAACTGCGATGTGCACGATTGTCTATTGGCACACATCGCATGGACAGGAACGGATTATTTTTGTAAAAAAAAACCATTGCAAATGTAAGGAACAATGTATCTTCTTTTTTTTACGAATTACATGAACAACTTATCGTATGAAGAGAAATTGTGTAAAAATATGAATATAATATTTGCATGTAAAGATATTACAAAAACAACTAATGTAAGGGTTATCAAAATTGAAAAGAATCTGCTCTTTTTGGGATCTAAATCGACCCTAGAATTTATTTCACCATTGTTCTTATTGGTTGAATAATAATTCACAACCAATCATTCATTAATTCATTTTCCACAAACTCCCATATCATAACGATGTTGGTTTTATGATGCATTATTAAATGTAAGTACAATGTCAAGAAATATTTTATACTTGTTACGTTATCAAATATTAAAAACATTCATTGTTAAACATAGTTTAAATCATAACTTGTTTCATGTGCACCTTTCAACTAATGCTAAAATATGATATGTTTTTGAATTATATAGTTGAACATTAAACCATTTGTGTTCCAAAAAAATTAAGTTCAAATATTTATTGCAATAATGTAAAGTATGATTATATAAAAATGGTTGTCTGCGTAAGCAACTCAGCTACAATTTATTAAATCAATGTGGATACATACATTAGCATTAATTATGGGATGGAAAAAGTTAGCATGCAGATTTTTAATATATTATCATGAATAAAATGTAACATATCTGTATAAAACACAACACGTGACTGACATCGTTAAGAACATTGTAAAATCAAGCTGTATACATACATATGAAACAGTATCGTCCCTTTTCCAAAGATATGTATCCTGTATTGAAATAAACTTTGTAAAACAGCCAACAACTGTAAAGTTAATAAACATCATAAAAATAACTGTAATAGCCTACCATGCATCTAATTTTTTCACATGCCTTTGTTTATGCAACAAATGAATAGACATGGTAATGATATAATATAAGAACAAATATTTTTGGTTTTTCGATGTGATATAATAAGTTTTACTGATTTTAAGGTTGCATATAAGCCAATAAAAAACATTTTTGTCCCGGGGGCCCCGGGGGTGCGATTCGTCTCTGGTGAGGCTATTTCTCGGTGGTGCTAGTTTCAGCTCCATTTTTAAAAAAATGACTGGTTTTATCATACATTAACTGTAAGATCTTAAAAAGGGAAGTGTACGGACAGAGATTATTGAAGCTGTAGAGGCGCTCCTGAGATATTACCAATGATCTACGCACATATACACACTATCGCACACCTTCGCGGAGATGTAGAAATTTGGTACTTACTTATCTGCGAAACACTATCGTACACATCCATAACATAGCTTTTATAAAAATTTATATTTTAACGCTACAAAGCATACTTTATGATAAATAATAAAAGTACATTAATGATTTGTTGCTATCATGACAGACCAACTAGTATAATAGATGAAGCACTTTATAACGTATCCTTACCGAGGCTTGGGCGATTTTGAGCTAAATTCTGTCTAGCTCATAAATTCAGAGATTGTTTAGGCCCAATTTAACTCTGAAATTTTATTATGTGATTGAGATATTTATCATGATTAGAAGCAAAAAAATTTTCATAATCCATAGAACTTTAGGATTATGAACAATTCGAGCGAAGTGCTCCTCGCTTAATACGGCACCAAACGCCTAAGCCTCCGTAAGTATGTACATTTTGAGTAGAAAAAGCGTAAAATTAGTTTTGTACAGAAATTGTTCAAATTTAGTGAATAATTACGGAAAATGTTTGGACTAGAATGATATATATTGCATTTATTAAAAACATCGCAAAGAAGATCAGAAATTTTTTTGCATTTTTCAAATCGTTTATTGATGAAAATTGACCGAATCAAACCCATTGTAGATTCGCAATTTAAAACGAAAGTAGTATGGTTATGAAAGTTTCAAAAAAATTAACTTTAATATATATATTACCATACCTTTTTGTAGGTTCCGTTTTGTTAATTCGAAACAGTCGACCTTCAAACACTCTGCTAAATTCGTCAGTCTTCTTCCCTGGCGGCATGTTGATTGCAGGCAGTTACTGTTATCAACAGTGTTAAATTTTTTAAATAGTTATAAAATGTAGTAATTATAAATTTTAAATAATATTTTTATGGTATATCGAGTTCGGTATATCGAAGTTAGGGCTACAGTCAAATTATACATACATCTACTGTTGCAAAAAAATGACAAATACACTGCAGAGCTACATGTTAAGTGACTATAATAAAGTGCAGAAGCAAATAAACGGAAAAAAATGTATTCTAGGTTATTACTTTGCAAAAGTCTTACCATAAAAATCCAGCAATGTGCCCATATTTGATTTTATATATATATAATTCCGAGAATCGGTCAGAAAAATACTGTTATAAGGTGCAGAAAGGTTTTTTTTTTTTTTTACAATTTAAAAGTACTATTTTGATTTCAGAAAATCATATGACGGTTTATTTGAAATAATTAAGTAGATGGAAAAATAGAAATTACCATTCCATCGTATGAATGTTGATAATAAAATTTTACCTCAACTGCCATGATTTTTTAGAAATCTTATCCTAAATGGGATGATTAATTCAAATTTTTTTTTTATTTGTAATGCGATTCGCTGGTGATGATCACATGACCATGATTTAAACAAAGCCAGCAGATGGAATGAAAAGTTACGAGAATCTATCTAATATCATTCTGCAAAGTTTTTACGAACTTGTTACTTCAAAGAATCCTTGATTGAAACAAAAATTAGACAAGAAATACTATTCACAGTAATAAGGCCAGTGCGTAGGTTAGCTTTAGCTGAAGCTATCCGTTGGGCTTAATCGCTGCAATAAAGGGAGCGATCAACTAAACAAAATTTTTTTTTTTGTAATATTTAAAGAACAAGAATGATGTCATTCGGTTTCTTTGTCAACAGTAAACACTATTGAATATTTTTATACTAGCATAAACTTTATAAACATTTGTTAAGTCACAATAAATTTAGAAATAATGCGTAATAATCGGTTATTTTATGTAAAGAAAAGTATAAATTGTTTTTAAATAATCATTGAGGGTTACAATAAGTAATTTTTTTACTCGTGAATTTTTGTACGATGCTAGTCTTAAGTTTTCATGGTGGAAAAAAGTTATAAACATTTATTTGATTACATTAAACTTGGAATATATGGGTTGAAAATAATTTTTTTTGCGACAGGATTTTTACCATGATTGAAAATAATTATAAAGGGTCGCCGCTGAATATTATTTAACCGCTTGATCGGCTTCGACTAACCACCCAACGAATCAACAGGCTACTGTCACCTAAGAATAAATCTTTCATCATAATATGGACAATAAAAGAAATTTCTAAAGGAGAGCTCTAGTAAAAATCTGGCAGCGGTTCTTACATAAGCTTAGAACAATTAACTTCATTCTAACTCAGAATAGAAAAATATGTCGAGGAAAATGTACCTCATAATCGTATCAGAAATATTTAGAAGATGAGAGGTAAATTTAATGTTTGATGAACCAATCGACACTTTCCGCGTTTTTGATACTATTAAGAAAAACTGACGATTATGACAATAAGTTAAATTGTAAAAAAATTAAATACGACTTAACACTAAGATACGAGATACTTTTTGATGAAAACTGCCAGATACTGTTTAGCAATAACTAAAAAGTTATACATGACTAGATGCAACTGTAACGTATTTTTCAAGTGCAGTGCAAAAAGTCTTTCATGATAACAATGATATTACGAATTTTTTCTAAATTCATCGATAACAAATGAATGTTTATAACTATTGTGCTTACATTAAAAATGTTGTTTGTTGGACCGCTCTTAATAGTACAGCGACTAAATCCAGTGGCTCGCTTCTGATACACATAGGTTAGGCATAACATATTTTTTAAAAGCTGCAGATATTGTTGGCAAAAGATTTTAAATGAAGTATATAATAATTAGGATCTTGCATTAAGAATTCCATTTGTTGCCCCTGGTATAATTTTGAAAAATAATCGACACGTATTTTTTCTTTTCTCTTAAAAATAAAAATTAAAAAAGATATAGTACCTTAAAATTATAGTATTTTTAAAGTTATAGAAAACACCATGTATGTATGATGTTGGAAAGCATATATTACACATGTATATTCTAAAATTATGTACGAAAAGAATGGGACGAGAAACATCAAAAACAATTTAAACTTTCAAAGATGTAGCATTTTGGAAAAAGTATCAAACGAACACATAACCTTAAATAACGCAGAAACGATTACATGAAATCTGCTCAAAATTAAAAATTATCATTATAATACCAAAGCCAAGTATTCCTAAGAGATTCAAGAAAAAATATTTATTTTTAGTCGAGTTACGGTAAAAAATCAAAGTTACTGTTTGTCACATATGTCATTATGACGTCATATACACATGGAGTAATGAAAAATGGATAATCTTCAAGGGGCTACGTCTTTGGAGGTTTTAATTTAAAAAAATAATAATAAAAGGTGTCGATTATCTTTTAAAGTCTACAAGACAAACACAATGGAATCTTTCATGCTAGACCCTAATTATAGATCTTTTGAATCGTCGTATCGTGCCCTCTCGTTTTAATGAAAATGTATTGTAAGAAATAACATGTAAAATTTTTTGTATTAAGTACAGGGCTCTTTTCTTCCATTTTACATGCTGATCATAGAAGAAGAGACAAATGTATGCAGTTTAAATTAAAGAACAAATCTATCAAAATATTCGATTCCAAATAATTTATAAAAGAGTGCTTGAAGCGCGCCTGGCATGACTACTGCATACAAAAAGAGCAAAGTTGCTTACATGTACACATGTTCTATGTGCATCAAACAATAGCATTTAATGGGTATAAATAAAGTTACATTTTGGTTGTTGAAATATACGTCAGATATTTAGTTTAGTGACCTTATTCCTATAGATGATGAGAAAAAAACTGTAGCAAATGGTTTAAGGTTTTCTATTTTATTATTCATATTTAATGATCTTCTATTCAAAAATGCGAGATCAACAGAATGACAGACTTAAAGTGAGCAACTATTTTACTTATTACATTTTGATTAAAAGACATGTTTGTGACACTCTGCAGAACTTATATACCATTATTTCCGAATTAGTATTTTTAAAAGACACATGCAAAAAATTTATTCGTCAAAATTCAAAAAAAATATTCAAATGAGTAACAAAGTAATAAGTATGATTTGTGTATAAAATATTGAAAATATTTTTTTTTGCGCAACATGTTGGTCTTAATAGTTTCCATCCTCGTCCAATACTGCTACTGAGTTCTTATTAGTCTTTTTTTCTATCTTGACCTTAGCTCGTCCCGCGCACACATGGACCAAACAAGTCATGTATATAGGAGGAAAAGTATTGCAATTATGAAGAGAACGCCTCTCTACACAGCCTTTAAATCTGTGCATAAGTGTTACGATGCTCGTGAGCACCGCTCCGAAAAGTGACACTTGGCAGCACCAGCAGCTAAATTGTGCGACAGAGGGTGCATATCACCGTATACAGTCGCAATCGCATCTTTTTAAAAACTCTATACTTGCTCGCTACACACTAACTATATCACTCTCTTTCTCGCTTAATTCCGCTGGCACTCTAAAGTTTCACCTTCCCGAAGCGATGCTTACGGGCATCATGAGACACGATGTTCATGTACACTCTGGCAGGCAGTGTAGAAGGGCGGCGTCTATATGTATAGCCACTATGCTTTTCCTCCCATATACCTGACTTGTGCGTTCCTTGCATGTTTGCCTGGGCCTGCGACTATTTTCCTGATGGGCTAAAGTTGCACGGAGAGGAATGGAGCTGACGAATGATGAATAGGAACGACAAATCAGTGCATCGTCCCATTACGTCAAATTGATTTGGTCGCCTCATAGATATAAAAACAATGGACCGTGGATCCCAATGTGAGCTCGTCTGTAGCGTGCAAGAGAGACAGAACAAAATAACGTACTACACCCTCTTCTAAGTTATAACATTATGTGATGGTACATTACGTGTGGTACGCTACTTCGCAAGCTTATCCGTC
The DNA here is from genome assembly GCA_030522625.1 of Copidosoma aretas. Taxonomy (NCBI): domain Eukaryota; kingdom Metazoa; phylum Arthropoda; class Insecta; order Hymenoptera; family Encyrtidae; genus Copidosoma; species Copidosoma aretas. The sequence continues at coordinate 11,427 of JAPYYV010001835.1, forward strand.
TGTCTCTCTCGCACACAACCGACGAGCTCACATTAAATCCAGTAGTCTATACTTTTCATGTCTATGGGTCGCACTGATTGGTTGTTTTCATTCGTCATTCGTCATTCGTCGACGTCAATCCACTACGTGTAACTAAGGCCTTATTCAATCGTTCGATATGGGGAATAGCTTTCAAGAGTTTACCGTAACGTTACCTACAGTGTACGACAATTTAAAGAAAGTGTAACAAACCTCCCCCCTTGCATGTAGAGTCACAATAAACTCTTAAACGCCTCTCTATCTGTCTCTCTCTCATGCACTTGCACTTGCACTGGCCGTCCACGATTTTTCTTTCCATCTATCTTATACAGAACAAAATTTGGCAGTGGTTGACCGCAGTGAAACGTAGGGAGCGCATTGACTTCTTGTAGATGTCCAACTTTGAGGCCTAGCAGTTCAAATCTTTTACTTTTTCTCACCTCACCCGGATCACGTCTCATCACCTTCGTGGCCCTGACAGGCACGTCTGCATGCACGGAAAATAAAATGGGTACGTAACCTTTGCAAATTTCACGGTCTCCGAAAAACGATCTTGAGGCGAAAAGCAGAGATTAGTAGAGAGATTTCCAGTGCCTATAGTAGAGGGTGTGTCGCTGTTTTGGTACTGATCGGAGCGACGCCACATGGCCGGACAGGAAAAATATGCGCACAAATCGAGTTTGAAGGCCAGGGGAAGATGGACAGCGGGGAGAGCAGAACGTGCGCACAAATAGAGGTGGAAAAAGTCGAGAAAGTCGGAGAGGAGTACGTATAGGTATACACGTGCTGATGTGCCCACACGGCCTGGTACATGGATTATATGCGCATTTACTCTAACGCTGAGAGTACTCATTGCTTTCCAAATGTATTTGGCCATCACAATTCGTAATGAAACTCGTTGTTATTATATACCGTTATGCCGTTATACCGTTATACCGTTATTATTATATACGCTTATACCGTTAAGATTCGAGCTAAATATATGTCATTATAACGTAAGCTCTGATGTATAAAACAAGCTATGGAGCCTCCCTGTAAACTTGAGTCACTCTTAATCTTCACGAGCTCAATCGCATAGTGGCACAGATAAATAAGCAGCGCTTGAAGGTTTTATTCAATGTTATCAGCTGAGGTTCAATTCTCAGAGGATTTTTTTTTTCAACTGTATTTCTTTGCGTATGTGTGTAATCTGTGACATATAGTAACAGTTTTTATTTTTAAATTTATTAAAGTGCGTTTCAATCAGACTATATATTATCTTTATTAAGCTTATTGATTGTTTTTTCAAAGCTTATACAAAATGAGATAGACAAGGCCATTAAAATTTTAAAGATACCTTTGGCTTTATCTGTGTCTACATTCTCTGTAAGAAAGCAAAAAAAAAAAGTAAAGAAAAAAGAAAAATTTTCTTTTTAAAACATTGATTTTTACAAATCAGTATAATCGACTTAAGAAAATACTAATCAATGGAATCACAATTATTCGATTCAGCGTGCATTGGAATCTTAAAAGATGAAAAAAAGGTCTCATTTTATTGAAGTCGACCGTACAAATAATAAGATATGATTAATTACATACGCACTCATACAAATTTGGGTATCTGTTATTTACCAATTTATATTTGTCGGTATAAATTCCCTAGAAAATCTTCGTCACATCCCGAAATAAAAGTCTATACTGTTACGTGGGCTTGTAATCGGTTGGGTGAACGCGAAATAAGTACAAAGTGAGGACTATTGCCATCTTTTTATTATTCTTTATGACCAAGGAAGGAGCCAAGGGTAGCGTGGTAATCTGGAGGTACGTCTGCCAGTCTCGAGAGTCCTGAATCTTCTCCTCTTCCTCTACTCTCTGATCCAACTCAAGAGTTCCGCTTCTCCTCTATCTTGGTCATACGTCCCTATCTGAGGTGGTGGGGCGCGTTGGTATGCTATGTATACCGTACGCTACACGTCCGGGGCCGCGACGACATTGTCCTCGATAGCGATTTTCCTATATGTTTAGGGTATGTGTTTGAGTAATGTTTGTGTTCTGTTCTTTATGTTGTACAATTTTCCCTTTAAGATGTAGAGAGGTAGTCTTTTTCTGCTGATTCTCATTTCTTCTAAGGATCAGTTGCGCTGTGTTTTAAGTGTATACATTATTACTTCTTCATGTACGCACTCTTCCCTCTTTTATAACATTTGTGCAAAATTGCAAAATCATTTCATGTAATAAGGTTACGTTATAATTTTTAAACATGGTTTTGTTTCCTTTACATATTTTTTTTTGTTACATTTTTCCATATTATGGGTTTGGTATTATATTCCTCAAGTTACTTGTTAATAATGCGTATTGTATATGCAAATGTATTATGGTATAGTTATTTAGGCGTCGTTTCCTATATTCATACGTATACGCTTACTCTTAAGTATAAAATAATTATAATTTGATGTAAGTAAACATTGACGAATTAAATTTCTTAAGAATCGTGTAGCAGTATATTTGCCGTTATTCAAATAATGTACGTATTAGAATATACATCGTAAGTGTGTGCATGAAAAGATGCAACGCATACATATTAAAATGATTGTCAATGATGTCGATGGCTAAGGTACTACTGCGTTGAATTCACATTACGATTATTTTTTGTTAGTATTTTCAAGCAATTATAGGTTTTAATGCTAGTATGTTATTTATTCTTTTTTAATAGTAATATTATTATCATTATTCTTCTTGTTATTCTAGCCAAGGATATCTTTGTAAGGCTGTAATGGTATTTTTTTCCTTTTTTTTAAATTTAATTTCTCGTTTATGGCTTGTTGTTGTCGATCTGTTAGCTTTTGTTTGGCGGCCATACGCTTCTGAGTCTGATTGTCGGCCTGTTGTACAGGTGTTAGATGTCCCTGCATCTGGATGATGATAGGCTCTCTGCTGGCTCCTTCTTGTTGTATTATTACCGGTCGTAGTGCTAAGCTATTATCTGGTGCCTCCCTGATAGTCCTAGAATGTCATGTACCTGTAATTATTCTATAACAGATTAGTAGAGGGGCACTACATTAAAGAAGCACTTCCATATTTGCTAGTAAGGAGAAAAAGAAGGCGCGTAAAGTAGCTACAGCATTCCGGACCCAGCATGCTGGTGTTGTAACAATATGTATGTTGCTTTCTCTCATTTATCTCTTTTCTACGCAATTTTATATTTGGTATTACCACTTACATATGGTATGACTTAGCTTAATTCATTTTAATTCTTTGTTTACTTATTAATAGTATTTTTCTTGCAACTTTTTATGCTATCCTATTATTATTGTTACCATTACTCTTGTATGATACGATGCCATTAACAAAGTTTGTTTTAGTGGATGATCGAGGATGTGATGATTGCGTAAGTAATGATCTTATATTTGATTTGCATGATGTCTGTTTACGACACTTGTCATTATTCTGCCGCTTTTTTTTTCAAAAGAAAGAAAATTAGTTTGTGTGGGTCTGCGTGGGTTATGAAAGATGTTTTTTTTTTGTAAGGGGATAAGTACGTTGTTTTTTTTTCGTTTGCCAATAGAGGTTTGGTATTATCTTAAGAAAATCTGTGATCGACTTTCTTCTTCTGCGGACGGATGCTCTTTTCGAAGGTGTGTTTGGTGTATTATCGATACTTTTCATCATCGTTTGCGAGTTGTTTACGGTTTTCTTCTTTTTATAACTGCACATTTTTCTTGCCACAACGACTCTGATATTTGGTGATGATGGAGACTGCTGCTCTGGTCGTAAAGCTGGTATTATTTTCGGCCGTGGGTCGATTTATGGTTGTTGTGGGCCTTTCTTGATTGTACACAGGTGCATCTGTTTAGGATGTTTAAGCTGCTCTTGCTTTTATGAAACCTAACAATTATTTTCTTTAAAAAAATTTTTTTCTTTTTGTATGCATATACTTCTGATGTGTACATCGTTTTTTTTCACTTTTTTTTGTTTTTAGTCTCGTTTACAGTTATGATTGTTTTTTTTTGTTTTCAGAACTTTTAGTTCTTATTTTCTGTCGATAACTATTTATTCTGGTTCTAATAAACTATGATCTGATCATACTCTTTCATTTGTAAGCGAAAAATATGTCGATTTTCTAGCTTGAACAATCATGAACCTCCTTTTTTTTCGTTGATTTTTTTTTTTTTAAGGGTAAAGGTAATGTAGGTAATTGGGATCATTCGTAAGAAAGTTAAGTAAGGAGCTATAATCATGTGCCTGGTTGATAAAATTATTAGTGTGTGCCAATATTGTTAATAACAAATATAACGAATGTTAATCGAAGTAAGTAAAAATCTTCGTAATCGAAAGTTTCGCGCTCCACACTTCCTCTAAAATCTACTACTTACATTTGTGTCGAGTAAGGATTAATTAACACATACATTAAATATATTTGTCGTCTTTAATAAATCATGTTTTTTGAATTTTATTATATTTCTTTCTTTTTTTTGCAAATCAATCTTTTTTCTATTCTAATGATTAAAAAATTTTTTTTTTATGCTCAAGTTACATGATGTTACTGCGTTTTTTAATTCAACTATCGTTCTTGCAGTAATATCTATCTTTTAATTATTTCGTTCGTTTGTTATTGCTTTAACATCACTAAATTTTTTTTTTTGCATTCAATCATTGGGTCTTTCGACATTATTTATTTTTCTATTTAATGCTTCGAATCTTTGCTATTATTTCATGAAACAGGTGATTATGCAAACTAACATAATGATTGTAGGGTGGCCAAATATACAATCATTTATCGATTATAAATTCTATTGTTCTATATGTTAGGTGTACAGCCATTGTGCTGTTTTAAAAATTTCATAAAATTTCTCTTCCTCCTTGTATTTTAGCGATGCACCTGAATGAGAATGAAATTAATTATAAAAATTTTAGGTATATACTTTTGTTTTTCTCCATCATTATTGTTTAAGATTTGTTATTTTTTTTTACATATTGTAATTTTTTCTACTTTCATATCATTCACTTCTTCATTCATTGTGTACATTAAATATCGAGTATGCCAACTCTCGTTCTACTTGCCGCGCGTCCGGGCCCGCAAAAAAAAGCTTGAAGGGCTATTTTCTGATACATTTCCTGATCCTTTTTTTTCATTTAATTAGATGATTAAGTTAAAGCAATTAATTTTTTGTATAGTGCAGATATCGCTAGGGCGCTTAAATTTAATATGTTATTTCTAATGTCACTTTCTGCTTCGCTTTCCGATTCTACGAAGGCCTCATATAGGTAATGGCCTCGCTCTCTGTCGCTCTCTGGCGATAAATCGGACAAACCCGGCGAGTTGTGTGCTGATGGAGGCCACAGTGGAGGTGGAGGTTCAGGAGCGGGTAACCTGCGTTTCTCATGTGTTTTCTCCCTAATAACGCTTCCTCTGCTATCTTTTTCATCCTACTCTGTCTCGTAAATTTTCTCATTATCCGAATTTTGTCCTAATTTTTTACTTCTTGGTGGGTGCTTTTCTGGCACCGCCTCTAGGCTTCTGCTGCCGTCATGTCTCTTTTGTTTATTATGGTTTTCCTATATAAGGGCTTGGTAGTGTTGATTTCCTAAATATATATGTATAAATTTTCTGTCCTTATTTCCTATAAAATGCTGATAAATAATCTTATCCGCAGTCTTGTGGAAATAAATGCATATTTTTATTATGCTTTAAGGCATATATAAAAGCGCATATCTTGTCTCCAAAGGCGTTATCGCTACGGAGGATGTCTTCTGTTTCCCCTGGGTTGCTACTTTCATGTATCCATTTCGATTTACGTAGAGCGTTTCTTAGTTTTGTCGTTGAGAGTCTTAAGCAATCAAGAAGGATTAAACAATGAAAAAGACAACTACTGTCGTAAGGGACGTCCGTCAGCGCAAATTTTTCGTGTGGCTCCGCGCAAAACAGTCCACATTTTCGAGTCTCAAAATCAATCTTATTCCATTTATTTTGCAGTGAGCCTTTTCTAATTTGTCTGTGATTTTTTATTAGTTCTGTTTGTGGGGTATTAGTGTCAGCATTTATGTCAATTTCACTACCTTATTCGGTCTTTTTATTTGAATGATTAGTTAACTGTAGGCCATTGACTGTATTCTCGAGACGTTTGTTTTTTCGCTGATCTGTGGTACTATCAGTTTCGCACGAGTCAATTCTAACTCCTAACTTTCCCTGAAAATCTTGGCGTTTTATGTCCAGCCGAACCTTTGTTTGAAAATTATTAATTGAATCATCGAGCATTGCGTCAATTTTTTCATTTCAAGCCTTTCTCCAGACGTTCTCGTGCCTGTATGCCTTGTGATATATTGTGTGCGTCCTTTCTCTCGATATATGTTCTCGTGTTAAACGGCTCGCTCCATGCGTGTCGTTTCGTCTGTGGTCGACACGGTTCGGCTGCGCTTGTACTTGACGTCAATGATTGCTGCCTCTCTTCGCTCGGGGTTTGGTCTCTATCTCGCACATATGGTCGTCTTTCTTTAAGTTTTGATTTCTCGTTGATCACGTTCGGTTTGTTCACCCCTACACATATTTCCTCTCGGGCCCTGCTTCTCTTTCGCTCCCTTTTTTTCTCCTCTGTTTCCGCCGCTAGGTTTGCCTTTAATAGCTGCCACCCTTAGTGCATTATTGCCTCATGTTTATCTCGTGGTACCTCTTCTTTGCCAGATGGTGAGTTGCGGTTTGCTATTGTTATTTTCTTCGATTTAGCATCTAGTTCAGGTGCATTGGAAAATTCTGTGGGTTTTCTATGTAGTGTATCGAGCTGGCGTTTACAAGTCTTACGTTGTAAATTTTGTGTTTCTTCCCTTTTGTTGAAAAGCGTTCTTGTGAGTTTTACTTCTTTTTGCATAATTTTATCTTTCTGCATGTATGCAAGTTTTTCATTAATTGTTCCTTGGGATATAATTTCTTCGTCACTGTCGCTTGCAGCAGTTGTCTGTATTCCTCCCTTTCCTTTTTATTTGCAGCAGTTTGTGTTGAGAGTTGACGTGGTCCATCTCTTTTTTCTGTTGCTTTGCCTACTTTTAGTGTTTTAATTCTTTGTAATTCTGTCTCTGGCCATTCTGACTGCGAGTCCGCGTCACTGTCGTTGCATGGCATATATTCGCTTGAATTATTATTTTTCCGGCGTTTCTTTTTTTTTACCTTGTTGTCAGACTTGTCTGAATCGGAAATTTCTATTTGATTTCTCTTGTCCTTTATTAATATATTTTTCTCCCGTCTTGTGCGAATCTTGTACATCATCGCTGGTGGGGCGTTTGTGTCACCAAATCCTTCTTTTTCCCTTTCCTCTGCGAATTCGTATAACTCTCTGCGCGGTGATTCGGGGTTTTTGCCTTCTTCTTTCAGATTTGGGTTGCGGGATAATGCGTCAGATGCTCTATTAATTCTCCCGGGTCTATAGACAACGTCAAATGTGTACCCACGTAGTTCTGTCTTTAGTCTTGTAAATCGCAGATCCGGTTTTTTCGATGTGTGGAAATGTTTTAGGGGCTCGTGGTCGGTAACTACTGTAAATTTCCGTCCGTATAAGTGTGGTCTGAATTGCTTTTTTGCATAGACTATGGCTGTATGCTGGGTAGCAAAGTTCACTACCTTTTAGGCAGCAAGATGCATATTCGTAAGGGTGATCTTCACCTGTATTTCCTTGACTTAATATTGTGCCTATCGCATAGTCTGATGCGTATGTTGTAACTATAAATGGCTCATGTACGCCCGGCGCTAAAAGTACGGGTTCGTTGCACAAAGCGTTAACAAGAGTCTCTAATGCTTCTTGCTAAGGATCCTGCCACTTAAATTCCGTGCCATTTCGTAAAAGTTTTAAAATTAGTTGTTCTATTTTCGCGTAATTTTTAATAAAACGGCAGAAATATCCCGTGAGACCTCAAAATTGTTTCATTTTTTTTGCGTTTGTAGGTCTTGGATAGTTTTTTTACAGACCTAATTTTTTCGGAGTTTGTTTTTATTTGTCCGTTGATGACTATGTGACCTAATACTTTCGCTTGTTTTTTAGGAAACTGACATTTTTTGGTTCTATTGTTAAGTTGTTATCTTCCAAACATTTAATTAATCTTTTTAATTGTCTTTTTTAAACCGTGTTCTTCCAATATTGCTGCAAACAGCATTATGTTGTCCATGCATACTTCTACTTCATGTCTTTGTAGGTCTGCTAGCGTAAGTGGCTAGTGTTATCGCACGTACGCATGTATTTGATGGATCAGTGCAGCCTGTTGGCATACGTATTTATTAGTAGTTGCTATCTGTTCCGGAAAATGCTGTCTTACAAGTGTCTTTTTTTTTTATTTCTACTTGAAAGAATCCCATTTTTAGGTCCACAACAGTTATATAGCGGGCAGATGCGAGATGGTTTAGAATATTGCCCTGGATTCGTAGTGGGTGACACCAACAGACTGTAGTTTCGTTGAGTAGTCTGAGGTCCGTTATCATTCTCTATCTCTTCTCACCGTTTGGGCCCGCCTACTTGGATACTATCCATGTTTTAAAACTATACAGGGACGTGGAGGATTCGATTATGCCCTGGTCCCCTAATTTTTTCAACTCCTTATTCATCTGTTCCCTTAGAGCGATCGCGTACCTGATTCTTTTTGCTACAGGTTATTTGTCTGTCGTTGTATGAATCTTGTGTTTTAAGCCGCTAGTTCCTCTTAAAGGCTCTCCGTCGAGGCCGAATACCCAAGAGTTGAATTCTATTAGCTCGCGCCCGTGTTGTAGTTCTTCTTTATTACAGCCTGATGTGTCTGTTGATTTTAATATTTTCTCAATTCTTTTTTCATTATTGGTTATAACCGATTCATCTTTGTTTTTATTTACTTTGCTTTTTATTAGTATTACTTGCTGTAAAAATTCTTATCATTGCTCCCTGTAGGCCTTTCCTGTCGTCCCCATCGACGCTATATGGCTCTGTCCCGCAAATAGTCTTACACTCTAACAAGTCTACTTGAGGTACAATTATTCTTATCGGTCTATCCGTAATATCTGTGCATTTGGCTTACACTTTACCGTAATCGTTGTTTGCAATAAAGTTGTCGAATAAAATGCCTTCCTCTGATTCTTGCAGAGGTACCCATCCTGTTTGTGTATTTTTACATTCTTTTTTTACGTACGCATAAAATTATATGTCTCGATTTTAAGAGAATTTCGAAGGTTTCGGGTTCCTCCAAAGGTATCTAGGTGCCGTTTAATATTGTAATATTTTTCTTGACGCATATGTGGCCATCATATTTTTTTAATAGGTCCCATCCGATCAGTCCCTCCATTTATATCGGAAAGTCGTCAGACACTATATGTAGGGGTACCTTTACTGTTCCTGCGTGTATTCTGCTCCGTGTTTCATGCCGGTTATGAGCACTCGCTTTTAAAAATTATTATATGAGTCCTTCTTGGGGATAGTCATTTTTATAATAGATATTTTGGCACCCGTATGTGCCTAAAATATCGCGCTTTTATTGATTAATTGTGGGATTTCTTGGAATACTGAAGAAGGTGTGCGTACTGTACTTAATATATTTATTTCTACTTCCTTAAGTGCTTTTTCTACGCTCTTGTTGGCTGTGTCTTTTTCCAACCCGGGTCTTTGGGTTGATAGTAAGATTTTGTTTTGTTGTATCCTGGCTGGACGGCCGTATTATATTTTTTAGGGAGTGTCTCGCTCGTTACGGGGTGTGTCGTAAAATGCACGCTTTACTGTGAGATGTCCTGACCCGTATGACTGCGCGTTATTTTTTCTCTTGCAATGTAGAGGGTCAACTTTATCAGTTTAATCATAAACAGTTTATGTTTTTTTTCTGCTTCATGCCATTCTTCTCATGATTCTGGGTCGGGATCTAATGTTATTCTAATTATTACGTCCTCTGTACTGTCTGTCGAAACTTGTTGTATGTTAGTACCGTCTACGTGTTGTGGAGGGTTTGCTTCCCACGCCTCGTTCATATCTATTTCGTGTATCATTTGATTTTATTTTATTTTTTCCTTTACGTCGTGCTTTGTAAGTGTTCGATGGCTGTAAGAGATTCGGGATTACGTTTCACATCTTATCGCTTATCACGTTGTCTTGACTGCTTCAAGTTATTTACTGGGCGTTCTGTTTCTAAGAACTACGGCATGCCTGCGATTGTTTTAAACTTTCTATTTTGAGTGTATTATTTTTCTTACTTTGTTTTTTTTCTTTGTGGGGTTGAATTCTGCTCTTTGTGTTATTTTGACCGCTTGTATTAAATTTTTATTGGGTATGGTCGGTTCGAGTTCGTTTTCGTATTTTTTTTTTTTTTTTGCTTCAATTTTCCCTTTGTTCCAGCTCTGATGCCTTCTAGGGTTTGCAAATGTATTGGATGTATATATTAAATAATGTTTGATCGAGTTCGCTTGTGAATAGCCTGGTTTTTTCTGTTTGCCGTTTCCAAGCGGGTGAATGGGAAATTTTCCCGGTCGGTACTGAAAGTTAATGTTTCTTTGTTTTTTTTTTTTTCGTCTTGTCAGATGGTGACGGAATTCACTTTTGTTATTCTACTTTACTCCCTGTATATAAAGTCTAATTTTATGGGTTTGACAATCATGCAATTTTTTTATTCGAATTTCGTTTGTGTTCTCTTCTTTTTTTCAATTGGCACGTGATTATTACTAATGTTATTATGATTTTTTTTTTTTGGAGAGTTAATATAATTTTAAATTAAAACTTGAGTGATGCTAGGTGGTTGCTTAGTTATTAATATTTATTCTGGTTGTTAAGGGACCAGAGTTCTGTTCTGCTTGCTAAAAAAAAATTTTTTTATTGCGATCGGGTACAGTGTAATTTAGTAGCATTTACTCACGAGCGTCACTTTTAATATAGTCAGGGTTAAGCGGGAAAAACGGTGTAATTGTATATTGTTATTGTATTTGTTTTCCGTAGTTAAAGGAGTTTTTTCGTCATAATAATTTAAGTTAGTTTTCCCCTCCTATTATATTGTCATAAAATTTCAGCATGCATATATTTCGTTATTATTTATCAATATTTATCATTTTGTGTAATTATGCCATTTATGTGAAAAAAATATCATAATGTGCCTCTTCCCTTAACTTTCCCGAGTGCCGGTCATTTTTCCGATGATTCCAATAAACGAAAACCAAAAAACCGAAGTTCGCTAAACCGAAAGTTATTTAAATGAAAATTAATTTTCCGCCTGTGTAATTAACCGATAACCGTCTAACCGAACATTTCATTAAACGAAGATTATTTGAACGATCTTATCCGAAAGTTAATTTTCAGAAGGCCTATTTTCCCGAAGGTTCGTTTTACCCAAAATCAGTTTACCGGAGGACTAATTATCCGAAAACCGCCAACCTCTGCTGCAGATATCGAGAGCATACGACTCGTCTCTTTCGCCGACATCTGCTGCAGAGATCGAGAGGATACGACTCGTCTTTTTCGCCTGTCTCTTTCGCGACATCTACAGCAGAGATCGAGAGCATACGACTCGTCTCTGTCCCCGACATCTGCAGCAGAGATCGAGAGCATACGATTCGTCTCTGTCGCCGACATCTGCAGCAGAGATCGAGAGGATACGACTCGGCTCTTTCGCCGACATCTGCTGCAGAGGTCGAGAGCATACGACTCGACTCTTTCGCCGACCTCTGCTGCAGAGATCCAGAGGATACGACTCGTCTCTTTCGCCTGTCTCTTTCGCCGACCTCTGCTGCAGAGATCGAGAGGATACGACGTAAAATAAACGTATAAAGAGCCGGTGT
>JAPYYV010001836.1:0-33142 GCA_030522625.1 Copidosoma aretas
CATTTTCTGAGATAGTTCAAAAAAAAAATAAAAAACCATCAATTTGACCGGTTTGACTTATTTCTGTACGTGTATAAATAGATATTTGCTAATACCTTAAAAGAATAATAATAATAATAATAATAATTAAAAAAAAAAAATATTTTGCTTTCGAGGGGGAAAAGTACCTACTTTTCTCCCACTAAATTACTTTTCTCCCGCTAAATTACTTTGCTCCCTAGGGAGGAAAAGTTACACTTTGCTCCCTGATTACAAGCACGCAAAGTACCAACTTTGCTCCCGCGATGAAGAAAATCGAAATTTTTCATGAAACTATCTATTAGTCGTGTCAGGGAAATTATCAGACATCGACCGGCAGGCTTTTTTCTTTTATCATGTTGAAAAATGATTAAGCACATCACAGCTTAGAAGTAGAGAGTACGTGACTTCACGAAGTAACTGTTTCTGAAAATTTGCATTAGCATAAAGACAGTAGCGATGTCACACGTTCCTTTATTCCTGAATCCTGAATAGTAACCTGTTCCGTCTTCATCAATTTTGGTTCGTGTGAAAAAATAAAAATTTTGCATCCAATAATGTTCGATACTCTGTACACAACAGACTGAGTAACATACAAATTTGATTTTTCTTATCCAAATCTTACAAATTTTCATTTATCTCATTGAGAAAATTATTTTCCAAATTTTCCACTGTATGCTATCCAACTTGACAACTACACTAGTTGTCTACTAGACTATCAGCAAAATCTACCAACATATACTGCAACAGCGCTGTACCCCACTGCACTTGCATCTCTCGCAGTAGGAACTGGACAAATTACTTCATGCAAAAGTTGGCGTCTGCATCCGCCCCTCCGGAAGATTACCGGACCAAAGGGAACCGGAGGCAGAGGGAAGGTGGAAGAGGAGGAGTAGCAAATTGGAGTTCTGTGGAGATATAGCGTGGATGGGCACATACCTGATAGATGTTTCATAGGTCCTGATGGACGATCCGTGCATGTGCCACTCGTGCGCTGTTTGCGGTCGAAGGTCATTTTCGATGCTAGAATTCCCTTGCTGATGGTTCATTTCAGGAGCTATACGGTGTAATTGATGGACGATAATGTTTGGCTAAATTGTATAATAGTCCCTTGATTTTTTAAACATATTTTAGAGATGTACTTCTGTTGGATTTTGCTATTGGTGATGTTGGACAAACACGGTACGGGCGTACGCAAATCGCTTGTTTGCGCATAATTTGAGTTCACGTGTGCGGGTACACATCGAAGGGCAAATCGAAGACGACCGAGTCCAATTCTCATTATGCAAATGGTACAAAGGGGAGAATTTCGATCCTTCATTTCCCGGGATCGAAAGGTCATGTACACGGCTACAAATCCATAAAAAAGGAGATGCGTGAATTTTTTGTTTTGAACTCTCTAGAGACTACAGCACGTTTATGATTGTACAAAAGTCTTCGTTGCAATATACAACCATGCGTACATCCCTTGAACGTATTTTCCATTTTTTCCAGGCTCGTCTGCTTTTTACGATTCAGTGCGGAACTGAATCTCTTTTTTCGTAAATGCTTCCCCCTTTTCATGCTCTGATCATGTACATGGAAAAAGGATCACGGTATCGTTTGTTTGCCGACCAGCATACTTTATGCAAAGGAACACGGCATGAAGGTAACAAAATTGAGATTGTGTCTGCTGTCAGCTATCAGACGAGCCTGTATAGAGTTCACCTTTTATACTTTCTTGAGAAAATGATGCGTTTACTGTTCTTGACCTTACTTTGATATTGTACTGTTTTTTTTAGGCAATAATACTTTTTTACCCAGATATTTATGGATCAGTATTTAAAGATCTTTGTTCGTTCGTCTTAAATAAAGCTGAATGCTATTAAAAAATATTTTCGAAGTTTATCCTACTTACGTTAAACAGTAAAGTTCTTTTTTCAAAAATCGTATAATGTTTCTTATAAAGAGGATTGGTTCTTAAAGTGCGTCTCGAAACACTTACTTTTAATGATTTGGCTCATGAAAGTACGAAATTTCGAGACTATTTATATTTGAATTTGAGAATTCAAGTTTTTCTGAGATAATGTCATGAATTTGTTATAGTTAAAAAAAAAAAAAAAAAAAATATTGTGCTTACGAGCAGTGATTTTTTTTTTCCGATAACATAAATAACAATTTTTCTAATTTAAAGGTGTCGATTGCATCGGTTTTCATCGTCATCTCTGTCCTCTTGCTCAGATAGGTAGGCTCATTTTCTTAATTAAAACGTGCAATAAACATGAAATCCAGGTCAATCTTCCTCAGCTCCTATTTAAATTCTGGTACCTCGAGTACTTTGCTCCGCCGAGGGACAGCTTCGAGAAAAAAAGCTCCGATAAAATTCGACCCAATCCAAAAAAAGTTACTTTTTTTCCAAGTGCGCTGAATTAAGTGTAAAAACAACACATCGGTCAAATACTCTAAACGATCTGTCGAAACGACGATTTGCGCGTTAAAAAATACCATTCCAACGAACTTCATTGATGAAACCAGAGCGGAGTCGCACATCGCACGTAAAGGTGATCAGGAATATTTGTCAACACTTGGAGCAACAAACGCTTTGCGAGCAGAGCACGTAATCGTTTCTCCTGCCGAGGGTTTAATCGAGGAATCAAGGCCTCTTTGCATACACGCCCAGTTAAGGTGAGCCCGACGGCAGTTCCACGTACATCGTTCCCCTTCAACCCCCGATGAATCGTAAGAGAGCGCCAGCGGTGGTCGAACAAAACGTGGCATTGGAATGCGTCACCGTAGGAGCAAAGCGAGCGGGGCGGACTGGAGAAGAGAACGAAAGGCCGACGGGAATAGTTGCATGACGCTCGCTCGTGCTCGCAGCAGCAGCGACAATGATGGCGGCCTATTGTGCTGTTCCGTCCGAATCCTCGTAACTTTTCTTTCCGCGTCCCCGTTCCCTGCGCTCCGTTTCGAATGGCACTTTTACCGGCACGCTACGAGAGACGAAGTAAAGGGGACTCGCGTTCCGGATCGAAAGCTACGAAGGACGATGTGGAAGGCAGCAAGAGGAATCGAGAGATTACGTAACAGAAGGCGCGGGGAGGGCGCGGTTGGCGAAGAGAGGGGGGGGAGGAAGTGACAAAGTGCGAGAGGTATCTCGAGAGGACGCAACGGTGGTGGGCCGAGAAACAGCGAGCTCCGCGGGAATAAGAATAAATGAAATCCGCCGAGTGGGGAGACAAATCTCGATTTCACGCCCGAGATGATGTTAATGGCTTGCTATTGTTATTCTTTTTTCCGCGCGTCGAATCGTAGCCGCTCGGCCATAGAGTACTATGTTGTCATTGTCGTTGCGTTTCGTGTAAGGTTTTTTATCGTACAGTAGTTTATTGAATAGTACACAACGATTTTTTCCATCGAATACGCGATTCATAGAATCTAGAGTCACAGAACTAGTTGATTGTTCACAACAATACTCACAACCTGATGACCCTCGATTACGATGATAATAACGTAAGCTCTCTAATCTATTGACACGATCTAGATTATTAATAATGTCGTTTCTTACAATTTTTCAGTCATTATTATTCTTGAAAAGTTCATCGTTCGGAAGTAGAATCAGTCCAGTGGTAAGACGAGCCATCAATCTTACAATTTGTGACTCCTGCTTCTATTAATTAAAATTAAAGTAAAATAAAATATTATTTTGTTATTTCTTATTTATAAATATAAGTGTATCCTTATAATTCCTTAAATATTTTTTCCCAACTTTTTAGTCATAATTTTATTGTCAACCTTGAAGAGTCTATCTTTTGCGAAACTAAGTAGAAATAGTCGAGTTAGGTAAGACGAGTTATTAATGGGCAGATTAAAACGATCTTGCTGTATCAGAATTCGAATTCTGTATGATTCTGAATTTAAAAGTACTTGATGAAAATAAAAGTCAAATATCTTTGCACTGACTTGCATTGTTGTCTACAATAAGTATTTCTATCGGAAGGAAATTATGTAAGTAACCTCAAAATAGGTTGAAAAACAACCGCAATATTTCATTCATCCCGCTGACGAACGACCGTAAAATAAGATAAATAAAAGCGTGCAGAAGTCTATACGTCTCAATTGTTTTTTTTTTCTGCACAATACAATAAAATTATTATTCTAAATGACTTTAAAAAATAAACAAATAACTGCATAGATCCATTTAGTATTTAAATACTTAAATACCAATTTTAAATACCATCAAGCAACTTACGAAGTTTTTAAATACTGCAATTGTAAATAAATTTCCATATACAGTATTTGTAAATACAGTAGTTGAATAGTACAGTAGTAGATCAATAAATTAAATATTTCCGTACATTGATCATGCTTATTGCTACCAATAAATTTAACGATTCTAGTTCAGCTCGTAAAAGTTTTTTTTTCAACCATCTGATTCAATGAGCTTTGGAACTAAGTTTTTAGTCGAAATGACATTTTTTATTTTCACACTCCCAAGTTGAGCAGTGTCGCTAAAAAGTGTAGATAAATACAGGATCTACAAATGTGAAAACATAGGCATGCGAGTACTGAAGCGATCGAAGGAACGTTCCCGGCTATCCTTCCTCGTTCCACACCAGCCATCGCTATCTCGTTTCTCCTTTTACACGTGTACTATCTCCTCCTCATCAAAAGGACCCCCCCCCCCCTGCCCACGACGATTATCGAGCAGGAACTCGGCAGCTTGGCTGCCACTCCCGGAATCCCAAGACCGCGCGAGCTCTTTCGCCTTTATTACCGCGCGTCTGGAGTGCAGAGCAAATCGTATTCACCGGAGGGACGTGACTGCGCCCCCGGCGGCCGGGAATTTCGAATGCCCGGCCTGAAGCGCGCCAACACATGGCGCTCTCCTTCCTGGGGTTCGTTGTCTTTTTTCTTCCCCCTCGCTGCGAACAGGTGCTGAAAATTCCCTGCCGGCGTGAATTTTAACGCGGGAGTCTAGTCTATCCGGGGGATGAGGATTTACTTCGGAAGGATCGGGGAAGACGAGATACCGTGGCGATTGCTTTCGAAGGGCTCGGGGGTTTTTGCCCTTTGGGGTCGGGGAATTTTGATGGGAAATCACGGGGCACGAGGTTTTGACGCGAATGCGCAAGATGGTTCGATTCTTCATGTTTATCGACCAATGGGTTGAGCGTTGGAAATTGGAACGAGCAGAATAGAATTAAATTTTTCAATTTCTATTACAGTTCGCGAACGCTCTCTTACGTTGTTGTAGCTACACGAGTTACAGCGCGTGGAAAAATACAAGACACTAGGATCGAAAGGACGGAACTTTATTGAAATCAGGGGAAAAAAAAGGTTAAGCGACTGATCACAACAAACTTCCGGAGAAGAATCCCGTTTTTTCTCTCTCCTGTTTGTCTCGGTAACAACTCGCTGCCATGGCGATGAAACGGCAAAACTAAAATCTGTTTGTCAAATCGCTTATGCGCAGAATTACAAAATTCAAAATAGCAGAAGAATCTCGTTTGGTTCTATCATTCAAGCACACAGTCATTCTGCCCGTAAAATACTTTGTCCGAGGAGAAATGGAGTTCACGAATTGCTATAAAATCTGTGGGAACGAGTCATGAGAAAATTGGTCGTGGATGTTATGTGTAATAATTCAAGGGACGAAACTTCGAATTACGGCAAATGGCTCTTGGTGAACTTGTTATGAAATTTCCTCGTATAAAAGCTGTGCGACACGTTTATCGAGTTTTATACGCTTTTTTTCACGGCGATTTTATTATACGCCCTTTCAGGGGTACTCAACGACAGTTCGGATCACTTGCCGAATAGGGAACATCGAGCCGTTTCTTTCAAAAATGACGTGTGATATACTCAGTTTTTTATAAGTTTAATCTTACAATAACGTTTTTTACCTTGAAAAGCTTAAATCTGAATGCAAGGGTCGACGCTACTATTGTTTTTATTTGCAATGCATGAAACTTTTAAATTAAGAGTTGTAAATACAAAAATTCTATTCAATACGGGGGTTACATTAATTTTAACAAATTATTATTTGGTGAATAGTAAATAATTAAAAGTTCAAAATCCATGCCATTCCTTTCTGAAATTAAATAAATGATCGATTTTATGAGAAAGACCGTTTTTTTTGTTGTCTATGGAAAAATTTTCCTACCCTTCCACTTATACGATTGCGTGCAAAAGCTAAATATTTAAAGCGTTCGAGATTACAACGCAAGCTTTAATTTTCTTATACATTTATGCAATGAATCCTGTGATATTGTAAATATGTTGTCTCTTTCTTAAGACTTTACTTCCTCCTTGGCATTGTTACTAAGAACGAGTATTATTTCTACATTAATTCAAGTTTAGACAGACTCGAGAATCTCAAGATGATCGAAATAATTGAGCATATTTGAATTCAATTTTGTTGGCTAAACATACACCAAGTTTGAAAGTGTAAATATCCAACGCCGACAGCTCTGTTCCAAAGAAAACTTAAGTGCTTTAACGCCATCGTTCTATTGTTCAGGTCAGAAATAATTATCACGGAAATTTTCATAAATTACTTTTTTTATGAATAAAACAGCAATTGCTTGACCTTTGATGAAACACAGTAGCCCTTTCATACATATATATATATACTTTTATGAGTCACCAACATTTTGTTGATACAAAATTTTGCCAACGTACCTTTTTCGCTAGGAAACGATCAATAATCTTGATTGATGTCCTGAGTGATCATTGAAAGATCTCTTTTGCATACCCTCGATTGGGACACCAATTATGTTTCGATAGTATATGGCTGATTGGAGAAATGTTGAATTAGGGCTGAGCAATAATATCTTCTTTAAATAAGTGTCAAATTCATACTATAACGGAATTATGAAGTCATGAACTGGCGTAATTTTCTAATTCCTGTCTAATTTGTGATAGGTTTCCAAAGTCTACATACACTCGGTCACCAACCAATATAAAATTCTATTTTGTTTTCATGTTCTTGCATTTTATTTCCATTTCATAATACTATTTCGCTTGTACACTTGATAGTTATTCGATCTGAACTATCGACAACCCGGTCAGCTGACGTGTAATATCTTATGTGGTTGTTATTCCTATATTAGATAAGCGTTTGGAGATTTCAGTACTTTGGAGTTTCGTGTAAGTGAACGAGGACAACCACTCATTTATCCAGTTACAATATGCGTATACACGTTTAAAACACGGAAGCGTGTTGGGTATGTTCGAATGAAGAGCGCAAAAGTTACATGAAGTTAAATTCGAGTAATGCCATTGTTTGAAAACATGGTAAATCATAATCACGATCCGGCTCCAGAACGAAAAATTGTAATCCAAATTTGGACTTGTCCGACGAAATCGATGCGCAGGGAAACAGTCGAAAAAAACACAGCACGAGCCGTACCGTGACCAAGGGCGAACCCGCAAGGAAGAAATGATAGAGGACGAATAAAGGGTGGCAGTTCCTCCGGATCACTCAATAAGCAGCTTATTGCCGGACGCCAAGGTGCAATACGGGGAACGGGTTTACGGAGGCACTTGGGCGTATCAAAACTTGGAAAAACGAGAGCGAGCGTCTCCCTTTGGTGCTTTTCTCGCCTTTCGCCACAAAGATATCCCCAAGAGCGTACGCGCGCAGTCTCGCGGGAGGGACGTCTCTGGCTACGACAACACGATCGCAAAATAAACTCTCGGAGGCGTCGTTGCTGTCGTTGCCCGTATAGAGCGGAAACTCGGTCGCAGACCGCTTCTCTCCTTCTTCGCCGCTGCTACTGTTCTATTTTTTGCTTTTTTTTTCACTCCTATTATCACTCTCTTTCTCACTGTCTTCCATTTCCCTACTGTTGATCCGATTAATTTTGACAAAACCAGTCTTGGATTAGAAACGCTCGAGCCGTGCTGCTGCAGTTCCCTTCATGCACGAAACTTAATGATATCTGTTCTTTCTCTCTTCCGCTGGTCCCTTGCCTCCGGCGAGGCTGACCAATTTCCTTTCCACTTCGCTTTGAGAGCTTACTCTTTAGAGATATATAAATTGGCTTTGGAGTGGCTCTCTTGTCGACGAGTGCACAGTGTGATTGTGCCATCTGTAAAGCAGTCCGTGTGATTCTGACGGTTTATGTAACTCTGCGAAAAACTATATTTTAAGACAGTTGAAGATTAGATAAGTTTGAATTAGTAAAGTTATGATACGAACTATTATTTCAGTTAAAGATTTTTGCGCAACATTTTATTCTTTAGTAATCATGTATTGTCAATGGTGATAGCCATGATTCAAACATTACACGAGCAACTGTGTCATTGAATAATTATCCATGGTAGCATTCTATTTTTTTTACTTTGTAATTAGTTTTTATATTTGCGTGAATAATGTTTACGAACGCTCTTAGGCCGACCACAAAATACAAAGGGTCTCGCAGTGGCAGTTACGAAGCACGGGGGTCGTTGCAACTCCCAATGCTATCTTTCTCCTACTATTATTTATTAATTACAAAGGGGGATACAGCCTGTTGGATTTAAAGTGCTCTAATGGGTGTCTAGTCGTTAATGTATGTCCACGTTGTTAGGTTTGATTTAGTTATCCAGTATTCTGCGTTTCTAGGAATTTATAGTAAATAAATTAGATAACATCTTTTCGGTCGTTAAGTGGCTGAAGTGATAAAACGTTCAGACGAATAATGATATCTTCAGTAACAATGAAATGAATGATACGTTCGTTTCAAATAATTCACATGTGTTCTATTTTCTAATCAAAAGACGTATTTAAAAATGCACAATAACACCAAGTTTCCAACGAAACGCTCGCTGTGATAATAAGTGATCAAATGAAATCTATTGTACATGTATTATTAGTCATAAATAGAGACATTTAGAGCAAAGGCAATGACAAGGGAAGAAACTCAGACGTAAAAAAGGATGAAAAACAGAGACTTACTTAACAAATACTTCATGATGTGGAGATAAAGAGTCAAAAACTAAAAAACAGTGGTACAAAAACAGATATTTAAAGACAGAAATTCAAAGACAAGGACTTCGAAAGAAAAAAGCACGTTCATTCACGTACAAAAGTAGAAAGGCACAATGAAATGTAATCATACAGAAAGTTTATGAAAAGTTAAACTTTTGATGTAAAAACAAAGACAGAGGTAAGTTGAGAATTCCTTAATAGATAAAAGGTATAGAGAAACAGCTGTAAATATGATGTCATTAAAAAATATATTTATTTTGAATTTAAATTTTGGTATATCACATAGATAGAGAGCGGAGAGACTGGTAGCGGAAGGGATACTAAGTAACGGATTTCAGAGAATGAAACAAAACAAAATCCAATAAATTGAGTTCTAAAGGAAGTAATGGCCAAAAATGTAAAGACGGTGACTAAAAATAAAATACACACAGTCACTTAGAGACACATCAGACAAAGATATAAATGATTCGTAAGTATGGAGACGCAAACGGAGAAATGTAGTAGAAAATAAAGAGATACGATCAGAGGCCACAGTAACAGACACTCAGAGATATATACATACCAAGCCATAGAGTATCAATGGCGGAGGCAAACGAGATATAGAGATATGCTTTAGCGTAGGATGCTCCGGATGCTCGTATCGGTTGCCTACTCGAGTATCTTGTAGTCTTTTATAGCTCGTATCTTTCTTCTTGTTCCAAAACATCTAGCTCATAACGTCATCGGTATGTGTAAAAACTACTTACTTGTAAAAAAGTATTGGCAGAATATTCTCGAAAAGAACAGGGACACTTGTAACAACGTCTTGTTTTAACGACTTTTGGTAAAATTGCTCATGTCTACTTGAAAACTATTTTAACCCTAGCATACAAATTTCAAACAATCACAGACCTTCGGCTTGAAGTTGTAAAAAATTTGAAGCCTTGAAAACTTGCGAAACCTGCCATTTCAAAAAAATATTTTAATACAAAATCTCAAAAATTATATGTTCATACGGGATTAATCAATATTTATTTAATACATGAAAAATATAAACGAATTCAATAAAAATAACTTTACAAATATCACGAAATTTTGCGAACAGCAACAAGAAATTAAGCTTGCAAGATATGTTTTTCTTGAACTGATTGAACACTCCATTGTTTACGGAGCTATCGATCGATCCATGAGAAATAAAGGGTCAACGATGAAAATAGATGAAGAACAAAGGAGGACTTGTTTTTACAAGTTAATCAGAAGTTTCTACAAAAAGGTCATTTTTTAACTTCAGATAGCTCAGAAAGAGAAAGAGAGAGAGAGAGAGAGAAAGGCAAAGAGTAACGAAAGAAAAGCTTGCAGCACTCAAAGTGATTCCGAAGCAATTAAAGTGCCCGGCCTCTTGCTTTTTTTGATGCTGGTTTGTTTCTTACTTATTTGCTTCGCGATCCTGTAGAAAGAAAAACATCTGTTGATGAGTTTCCATAGTTAAATTAAATTTCCGTATTCTTTGATGTGATTAGATTATTTTGAAAATGATAATATCCACAAATAATCAAGTAACATTTAGGGTAAGCAGGAAGTATTTCGCCTTAAACGCAGAGAAAGATGTATTATGAAATAATTCGTATGTGAAAAAACGAGATCCTTAAAGATACGTTTGAAAAATACCTTCTACTCCATCAATAGCCTGAATTCCTCGTATTTTCCGAAGTTGCAACCACCAAATATAAATGTCATCGCGTGTATTTTTGGTCCGTAGCTGGGATAGTTAGGAACTTTGTCCACTTTTGCTTCGTTACACTTATAGGTATACTTAAAAATATACGCATGCTTGCGTTGTAGGGGATAAACGAAGAGGACGAGAGATACCAGAATTTAAAGCCTTTTTCCGCAAAGCACGAAATTTTAGTCGTGGTAACTCTTCTTTTTGCCGGATTTCTCGGAATAGTAATATACTGTATGTACTTTCTGTACTTTATGCATACGTGAGAAGTATGTATGCGTGGTTTAGGCTGACTCAATACAGGGGTCCCCAAAGCTGATAGAATGACCGTCAGATCACCATGCTAAAAAATTTTGGTCATGGTAAGCTGACCGTAATTCTATCACTTCCGAGAACGCTGACTCAATAGTTTACAAGGTTATCTTCATTATTTGATCGAAGATCAGAAGATACTCCCATGTGTAAGCAGTATATGTATTGTTAGTTGTTAAAAACAATTTTTGCCATTCTTTTTCAACTATTTCTTTGTGCATGCATATTTATAAGTTATACTCTGAATGTTAATGGTCTTTTTATATTTACCGCGTCTGTTTACTTTCTTTTCGAGCTGTCGGTGACAAGATGGATTTAAGGTTGAGATCGATTTTCAACCTACGTCTGGGTAAGCTTAAAAATTGTTTCTTTTTTTTTTAATACTGATTGTCGATAACCATACGATATAGTGTAAATATTTTTCACTTACTATATTTTTTCATTGTGTTCTCATTGATCAAAAATCAAAAAAATTAATTACCGATGGCTTGTCTTACCTTACTTGACTGTTTCTACTTGTTATAGAAATCCTATCTTAAAAAAAAGATGTCACTTGCCTGAATCCTTTTATTCGTGATGTGATTGGTTGAAACAAATTATGTAGTTTTTAAAGCGGAAAAATTCATAAATTAGATTTTGAGATAACGAAAAAAAAGAAAATAAATTAGTGGGTTACATACTTACATAGAGATAAGAAAATATGCTACAAAAAGAATTTATTTTTATTTTTCCGAAAAATTATATAAAAAAAAATTTTGATCAAAGTTTGGGGGTTGGTGCGCAGAGCCCCCTAGTTGTAAAAAATATTTAAAAAATATTTAAAAACACTTCTGAGTACAGATAAGAAATCACATTAGAAATAATGAAATAACTTTGTATTTCAAACGTAATGAAAAAAATAAAGAGCTATCATAGGCGTATGTTGCTGTAAACAATTAAATAGCTTAAGAACTCCCGCTTTTATCAATTATGAATATAGTTAAAAATTAGTTTATTCTTCTTCGTTAATCAATAAGCACGTTCTCTTACAAATTAAAAAAAAATTTTTCTAGTTTTACAAAATGTAAAAAAGCAAAGATGATTGGCCTACATATTGTGGCGTGCGGTATACATAGTACGCCACAATATATTTATCAATATTTCATGCAAAGTATACAACATTCTCCCAACTATTCCAGTGAAAAATAAAAAATACCGTGTCGATCTGAATACCACCAACGCTCACGAATAACTTCTTCATTGGTGTACCTATAGAACGTCGGCACGTGTAACTTTTTCTGCAGTAAATGAGTCATTTTTCTCTTCCGAATCGCAGCTCTGAATAAATGTAACCCAACACCGACAACAACGACTATACGACGTGCAGCAGCAAGCTGACGAGTGAAAAGAATTTTAACCGAGTAAATCGTAGAAGTAGCGCTCGCGCGCCCGACGCCACTATCATTTTTAACCCTCCCCCTTCGCCCATTTTTGTGGAATGCGGATGACGGCACGGCAGCTGCCGCTACTGCTACGGACTAGGTGTGATTATTTTTTTTTTTAAATGCCGTTCTCAAGCTTTGAAATTTTTTTGTTTGGTTGCGTTTGAATAGTGATGGAGAATCTGGTGCGTTAGAATATCTTATAAAAATGAGTGTTCAAAAACATTGGCGTTTAGTTGGATTAAACTTTGATGATTCATCCACAGTTCCTCTAAGTTGAGGGCGTTTCTAATGTGTGTGTTAATCGAAAACTATTTCGAGTACCACTATCAACTTATTAAAAACTACAACAAAATTATCAGAACTGAACTCGAATATTTATTCGTAGTGGCTCGTGAGACTGAACGCCGAGACGGTTTTTTGCGAATTACCTTCTTTGGCAACTAAAATCAACAAAATCACATATGCATGACAACGCTTGTTATTGGCATTCAAACACAACTTACTCTTTTTTCGCTATTCAGAAAATTCACACCAATTTCATATAAAAAACACATGCTCGATTGTTTCGTAACAGTAAATGTTTACCGAAATCAATGTAGTGCCAGTCGTTCAGGATGAAAAATTTTTTTTGCTGAAGACGGATTTTAATCAATCTTTTTCTCGATGCTGTTGTTGTGTACGCATGACCCAACGACAAACTCTGTGATTAATTAAGGTATTGTAGCTCATGTGTTCTACAAAGCTGTTTCTACAACATTATACGAGTTTTTGGTGTAGCAAAGTAAAGCCGATACTACTGCTGGACTGCCCCAGTCCATCAGTACGTGCAAACAGTAACACACCCACACTGTATACTTTGGTGAGACATAAATTAAAGAGCAAAATTAGATTTTCAAAGGGTTGGTTGCTAAAATGTTTTAGTTTGAAAGTTTGGTTGACAAAATTAAGGTTCGTTGATGAAGACGAGACAGAGACGAGCTTTTGATGATGGGCAATTCAGAAAAAAATAAAGTCTAGAAAATTAAATTTTTGGCTTGTGTTCAAAAAGTACTTTAAAATAATGTTATTAGCTTATAAAAATTATCGCATCACACTGAATGTGATAACATAAAAGTATTTTTCCTTTAATTTAGAATATATTTGACACTTCAAATTTGTCATGATCAATAATCCTATCTAGTGTGGTACAAGGAACGATTATTTATCCCTACGGTTGTTAATGATTTAAAGGATGTGCAGCCGAGCAGTGCTCAACCGTATCAAAATCTTCTAAATAGTGGTATTTAATTTAGAATCTGGAACGTTTCTCAGGTTAAATGAATCATTACCTACAAATGTGCGGATCTCAAAGTATTAGTCTAATAAATTTTGTTGAATTTCATATTTTCTCCAGCACACATTTTCTTATAAATTGTTAAGAATTTTTTCTTTTTAGAAATTTTCATCGGCTTACAATAAACATCGAGACTGATAAATATTGTGACGTACGATAGTATGGCGTCCGTCCGCCCTTCCCTAGCCAGGGACCCTCTCGGACGGAATGGTAGGCAAGAAGAGGTTGAGTCAGGAGAAGCGGGGGAGATCAGACCCGACGCTCGAGTGAGACGTCAGACGGCAATATGGATACAGATATAAATTACAAAGAATAGAAAATTAATAAAAATGTTCTTAAGAAACTAATAGACATATGAACATAATATAAAAATGACTCAATAAGAAAGACACAGATTCAAAACAGCCACATAAATATATGCGAATAATGTGTGAAATTTAAAAAACAGATGACAGACAGATGTATGGATATAGGCGCAAGTACAGACGCAATAACAGATGGAGTAACATATACTTGAAGGCATCGAAAATATCGAAGCTCAGTAACAGAGGCAAATAGGTACAGATGAATACAAAACTATATAGAGATAAAATCATAGATAAATACATAAGTTATACAGACGAGTGATCGAAAACTAAGAATAGTACAAACAATAATAATAAAATACGAAGATACGTAAGCTAAGACCGTGATATCTAATCAGTAGAGCAAAAACAGAATGTCAGCACAGGAACAATCAACAAATATAATTAAACTCATCAATAAAGAAACAAAGACAAATCATTAATACAGAGACTAATGGGTTAATACAGAAAGAAAACAGACTAAAAGTAAAGGTGCAGTGACCGAGATATGATATCGAAAAACAGATGACAAAATTATTTTGAAATAAAGTCAGATGCACAGGTATAAAGATATTTTAGTTAAATATATCAACATTATCGAAAATGTACAAGAATCAAAACTGATTTCATAAACAGGATTGGCTCAAAGGCATAGGCAGTATACTAGTTACATAGAGATCGAAACATAGTAATAGAAACGTTGGGAAAATAAAAGCAGATACTGATTCAGATGCAGTGAGATAAAGATACACAAGAAGAATGATTGAAAATCGTAAAGACTTTGAAATAGAAATCAAGATTACAAGTCACTATAACAAAAAGTTAAAGATCAAGATAAATAAAAGTGAATCAAAAAATGTAGAAATAGTAATACAATAAAAGGTGAAAAAATCAGTCATTTATAAAGGAATGTAATGATAGAAACAGAGACAGTGATTCTTATGGAGGTATGAAGTTTAAATAACAAAATAAATTTATTAAGACAGAGGCAAAGAAGTTATAACAAGAATAAACAGATTAAAATAAAGGGTTACAGTATCTAAAAAAATCTACAAATTTAAGATACTGATCCAAAAAGTTTTGTTACAGAAGCATATATACATGCAGAGACGATGGAGACATAAACAAGGGAACATAAATAGCTGCATAAAATAAGGGCTATGAAAAGAAAAAGACATACATATAAAATCAAAATTCATAAACTTAGATGTAAAAACCCACTGGCAAATTATGTACAATTATGTACAATATCTATGTACAATTATTATTTATGGAGACTAGAAAAGAAATAATATCATCGACAAAAACTACTGGAAAGATCAGGGGATGGATATGTATAAAAATATATACCAATTATTGTGATTATTATTATTATTACTATTATTTGAATTGTTTTTATAATTGTTATGTTTATTATTATCATCACTATTATATTGAAACGTATCACAAAAGCGACATATTGTCCAGTTAAAGTCAGTTATAACAGGCGATCGTAGCAATTATCTTTAAACTTTGCACTTTAGTGAGGGATGAGTCTTTAAATAAAAGCTCAGAATAGTATGGTAGTCGTACAAGAGGGTTTAGGAAAATCAAAAAATGATGGCGTAACTGAATGATGTGAAGAAATCATTTATCGTTATTATGAACATCCTGATGGAGTATCTTTTTCTATCTTTTCCGTAAATTTTGGGTATCATACACTTTGTGTCAAGAGTGTAATAATATGCTGCTTGTATAATATAAATTGTATCATGGAGAATTTTTCTAATACACTTTATAATTGTGCGTTTTTTATAACTTTCTCGCTACAGTAGTATTTGAAATATGAGATTATATTCTCTTTCATCAGCAATGAATGTAATTGTTAACATAAAATGTTTGAATTTCAAACGACGATTTTAACCATGGCGTTATCCCCCGACTAAACTGGATTTATGCCAGCCGACTAATTTCAAACAAACATCATTATGTAAAATGATGAAATATATAGTTAGTGTTTCTTGTAACAGTATTCCCAAGCGCAAACACACAGCGCCACGTAATATTTTCACCCACAAGGGAGTTTTGCTCGTTTAAACTTTCGCTATTTATGCAAGCTCTCGACTAAATTCGATTTTTCCTTGCTTGTACTCTTGTTTCACGGCTTTTACCCACATGATACGAGGACAGCAACATTCGTAGGGCCCCCACTGCTTGTTATTCATCAGAAACTTTTCATAGCTATGGGTGTTGTCATGTTCATTTCTGATGAATAATTGTACCTTACTGTTTGGGTTGTAATGAAAGGAGATTTTAATCGTCTGGTACTAAGAAGAATTGCAATTATATTTAATTAAAAGTGGGCGATGCCACTAGGAATTACGTTTTAATATTTTGAAGCAAGAGAAAGTATCAAAAAGATCGCACAATCATAATTTCATAATTTAAAGAAAATTAATAACGTATAAGACAACACTTAAACTAAAATTTATTTTCACATCGTGTCTTCACAAATTTACGGCTATACAATTGTGTAAGTCGGGAAAGAGATTCAAAAATATTTCTATATTGCTTAGGATATGAGCTAGCGATGTAGCATACAATGGGAAGAAAAAATTTAATAAACTTGTTTGAAAGGAAATGGAGAAAGTGTGTGTCAAAGTAAAGGGAGCTAAGAAATATTGGAAATCAAAGATGAGAAAAGCACGACAAAGCCTGAAGGTTCCCAATAAACAGGGAATTAATGAAAATCTAAGGAAATCATTTCACGTCATTCTTATATAATTTTCAGATACAATTTTTCATTTTTTTTAAATTTAATTTGTCTGTTTAGAAAATTATAAAAGTTTATTGAATTTTATGAGTGTAAATATTGTCCGCATTATATGAGTAATACAATTCATAATACGGAATAATAAATGAATAGATACTCTAATCAATTTATGAATCTTTTTTCGCTAACGAACTACTAACTTTGGTACTTTATAAATTCATGTTACATAGTTTCAATTTATAAACAAAAGAAAATTCTTCCTATAACTTTTTGTACTAACATTCCGTGTTGCATACTCACATCTTTAATCAATATGGAATAAGATCTTTTCAGATATCACTTGATGCATTTCGTTTTCCAAAATTTTTTTAGTAATTTAATAGTCCAAAGATAACATGGCTCGATTTATTGTTTTCGACACGAGTATCCTCGTCCAGGCTAAGTAAAGTCATTGCAATCCATGCAGTATGAATATTGTTGCTGCGATTATGCAAGCGAAGCAGACGCAATTCTGGTATTATCAAATCTCTATTTCATCTTTCATTGCAGTGCCCGAGATTAAACTCATTAGTTGCTAAAGATTTTTTTTTTTTTTTTTTTTTTTTTTTTAACCAGAACCCAGAACAGCAGCGTATTAGGGAAAAGAAGAATTTTTTATTGTCATATTTGTCGAGTGGTGAATAGCGAGTTTTCAAATTAACAGACTATATGTGCGGAACTTTGTGAAAAAATGTAATGGCATGAGTACGAGTAAAAGGGTAGAAGGGAAAAATGAGGAAAGCCTATTAAGGACTCCACAATTACGTGACCACGCTACAAAGAGTGAGGTTCCAGGAAGCGAAAATTACAAAATTTATCGTTCGAAACAAGTTTTATACGAACAAACTGCACGTGGAAAATTTTCAAATTCTGAGAAATTTGGTGCTACCAAAAGCTCCCAACGGGTAATTTAGGTCTAAGGATTCATGTCATTTCAAAGAATTTCTCTGCAAATATAAAATAGAACATGTCTCCCGATGTATTCATATTTTAAAAATGACACAAAATTTTTATTTGTGAAAAGTTATGATTAATCAAACAAAAATTAAAGTTGTATTGAAAATTCTACGTTACGATTAGTTGCCGGTGTCATTTTTTTTTTTTTGTGATGCTCACCACAACTTCTGTAATAACAGTGCTGCACCAAAATTGCCCAGCTGTAAGTGTTTATATCTTGTCTATTCGGAGAACGCTGACAGCTTTAAAGGAACAACATCAGAGCGGTGCAAGATTTTCCCACCGATACCACCGATACCGTGTAATTCAATTTGCAATTCAATTTGCAAGTCAATTTGCAAGCTGATTGCGATTGCCGGCTCCGATGGGGCGGGCGTGGAGTTTGACGCTCTTGCGAGGAGCTCATCAACTTTAAGTGTATCGGGACGTTTTTTCTCAAAATATGCACAGATTTTGAGATGAATTGAGAATAATGGGTATATTGCCGCCGATGCATCGATGGTGATTATCATCGATGAATCAATTTATGGACACCTGGTTGAGTGAATTTTTTTTCCGCCCGCTTGCCATGAAAATATCTTAATTTAAATTTCCATCAACGCTATCAGTCACTCGGAAGATTAAATTAAAGATGATCCGAATTGAGAAATGTATCTCGACGTTTGATTTATCTTTTACTCGATAAAGTCTTACACAAAAAATTAATTCAACTGTACGATCCCATCTTTGTTAGATCCCAGCCATCACGAATTCCATTGTCTCCCGCGAATAGCTCGGGAGTAAACTAAAAAAAAGAGCTACAAAAGAAAAGAGCTACCGCACCGTACGTGAAATCGTAAAGAAAAAATGAAGAAAGCCCATGCGTGTCTTGGCAACGGGCGCCACATGAAAAGTTTGTAGATCTTCGAAATGGACACTGCAGACGGTGAGCTTTTTTCCCCATATCGTCGGGCTCTTGTGCGATGGTGTACACGTACACACATATACATCCGCGACAGCGTCAGACGCACGAGCGCCAGCAGGAAATGACGACGCTGGGCGTCGAGCTTACGACAAGACCAGTCCGACGATATAACGGCCTCGCGTCTCTGCGTGGAAATTATTCATGCCCGTGCCCGACGACGGCACGACGCGTTCGTCGTCGAGTTAGGGGCTTGTTTGTGTGTTTTTTGTTTTCTCTCTCTCTCTCTTTCACCACGATCATCCGCTGCACAGCTGGAAAGCGGTGTTCATTGTTCAGCCGCGCCAGGAAAATTCGGATGTATGCCTTTTGGTTCCGGTACACATTGAAATGCAATCATTGCGGTGGTTATGATGGCTATCGATCCAAGTACGCCACAGTTTGTGCAGAGATTGAATCAGCAAAATTGTCATTTTTACGAAATCCAATGCGTCGGAGTCTTTTGAAAAAAAAAACGACTAATGAAAGGCCAAAAAGAACACTCGTCGATCGACACTCGACAAAGTCCCGAGCGAACCCAAAGGCCCTGGAACAGCACGAGAGCTTCCATTCGTCGCAGAGCGCAAGAGCCCCACGAGCGCCCATCACGGGATGATACCGACTCCGCGGGGGAGGAGACGGCGAGTGCGGATCGTTGGATCGATGAATTACGCGCGCGCGCCCCTTTCGGCTTCACGCCTCGAGAGCGTTTTGCGGTCGTGCGTATTTACGAGCTACGGGGGTGGGCGGTAGTTTTGAGCCGATCGTGCGGATGATTTTGATGCGCGCGCGCGTGCTCGTGCGATACGTACGCTGTATTAGCTGGCCCGGTCCAACGTCGCAGCGTGTCCCTCGCTCGCCGAGCTGTTTCTGTTGTATTACGCGCAAAAGCATCGCAGGTCTGAGCAATGAATCATTCGGGAAGTACGTTTGTAAGGAACCTTCATTCACAGGTGTACTTTTTGTTTTTATTGTTGGATCATTGTGAGGCTCAACGACGTTTCTGTATTCATTAATTGTGATTTTAAGTCTAAAACTTACTCGATGCATGAAGTGATGATGTGTGAACCGTCACCTTACTCGCGACGAATACCACGCGTTCTCGTTCCGTGAAAATCCAGGCGAACAATTTTCCGCTGCAGTACTGTCGAGTCGTGCACGCTCTCTTGATCGTCTTTACGAGGTTTCTAAAAGTCGGCTGCGCTATTTTCGTCCGCCTGCACTGTTGTAAGCTCGTAAACGTCGTTTAATGTGTCGTTCGCGAGCTTATACCGAGGAACAAAGAGAAAGTTATTCATGAAGTTGCGGAGAATGATTGAAAACAAAAAAAAAAAGATGAAAGAGAAAGCGTTGAGTAAGCAAAAACATTGAATAAATGATTAAAAAAAAAAAGAAAAATATTTACTCTTCCATTTCTGTGAGTGATACATCGTATCGATTTATAAAGTGACGACGGGTTCTTTGGATGGGTTCGTTTTTCTGACTTTTCATCAGCGATACCTCTTTGCGTGCCCTAAAAAGTCGATGAAAAGTTCGCTCGATGCGCAAAAACGAATGATACCAGAAGAAACGTCGCTCCATCGATATTTCATTCCACGTATCGGTGAACATTAAATTTTTGCACCCCGTTGCAGCAGAATTTGATTTATTTCCGATCTACCTTTGCCGGCTGACATTGTTTTCAATTTAAAAACTGTCATCAGTTATGATCTATAAACGTACATGAAAAAAATGATGTTACAAACTATTATTTATTCCTAATATAACAGAAAAAAATCATTGAAACATTTACGAATATTTATTTTGGGAGAGTCAAACGACTAATGAAGTAATTTTTTTCATTTTCAGGCATGAAGCTATTTTCGGGAGCATGAGTCAAAAGGACTTCTCAATGCGGGTAAGTTTTATGTGATATGTATCAGAAATCAAAAATAGTAAATTGGAAATTTAGGGCTCTTATCCAATATTATGCAATACATGCTAAAATACTAATTATTGTTATTTGATATCTGAAAATTGTTTCGAGTTTCAACATTGAATGTAAGGCCTATTTCACAATGTTGGAATGATAATGGTCGTAATAATTATCTTTTGAAAAATTTTGTAGCACAACCGATAAATGTCTATCTCACTGAAAATTTTTTTCATTAGAGGGCGGATAACATCATGGTGCCTTCAATTGCTAAATACAGTTGGAAAAACATTGGGACTAAATTAAAAAAGTTAGTAATTACTGATTCAATCAATAAGTCAGGGATGCGGGTAAATATCCCCTATTATTGCGATGGAACGAATTGATTTCCATTTTTTTGCAACTCCATTGCCTTAACTGAGTACTCTTCAAGCTAATAAACGCTCAATCAAACTACGAATGAATAATTCCAATCGCGAAATTCCGTCCTCCAAGATCAATACGTAGGATGTCCACCACTTCAACACTGACCTCTTTTATTTAGTAGGATTAACTTCTTTGCTATTACGGTCCATACGTGCGCTCTTTATATACGTTCTCGATTTCTTCTTGATCATCAGAAAAGTGAACTTTGAATGCCCGTCGTGGAAAAATGTAGCCATGAAAATAACAAATCGAAAGAATAAATTCTTCCACGACATGCGCATTTTACACTATACGTATACAGTTTTTTTTTTTTTTTTTCAAATATGTATTTTCAGGGAGAGAGGTAAAGGTCTATATCACTCTTGATTTCATTATCATTCTAATACTTATCCAGAGATAATGATCAGTTTCCAATTCTTCCATCCGATAAAGTGACCCATAACCAATGTGCACATCAGTGAATGAGCAATTTAATTTCGCGTCGTTGTATTGCGTTGATTATTTATTGTTCGTGTAGCCTTCATTGCTCAAAGAGAGATATGCATAGTTGAGCTCTTTGCGAAACTATTTAAATTGGGTAATTGAAGCACAAATGATTGTCGGAGTACAAAAGCCCTACTGCTTTGTATTGTGTTTTTTGTGTTCTTGGCACCGCAAAACTCATCTCTCTGATTAATTGTAATAATTTAAAGCCACTGGTTTCATATAACTCTCAATAATTAAAAATTTCAAAGTACGTTTAAATTATTATTATTATTGTTATTATTTTTATTATTAATGTTATTGCAAATGCCCCCTGTATTATTTCCTCATCTTGTAAGTATTTATAAATTATCCAATCTGCTAATTTATTAGTTGAATCCTTAAATTCCTGAATATACAACAGTCAAATAAATCAAGATTATACATTTCAAGTTGCGGATAAATGCAATAAGTTGCAATTTTTGATTTTACATTAAACTGCTCTCTAGC
Organism: Copidosoma aretas; assembly: GCA_030522625.1. Lineage (NCBI taxonomy): Eukaryota > Metazoa > Arthropoda > Insecta > Hymenoptera > Encyrtidae > Copidosoma > Copidosoma aretas. The sequence goes on from JAPYYV010001836.1 coordinate 22,085, forward strand.
ATTCAAAATTTTTGCGTCGTGCGGGAATCATTACATTGAACAATTCATCTGATAGTAATAATATCATATCATGTGAACTTAATTAAAGCTAAGCGAGAGTAAGTCAACAATTTGTATAACGTCATTGAAGGGATAGTGTCCAGTTTAATTCTTCTGATAACTTATAGTACTTTCACCATTATAAACATTTCAAATGCTTATGCATGGTAAATTCCCTATAAGTTATGAACGTAACGTAGTGAAACGACGATATAAACTTGTGTATTTTACAAAAAACTAGGCAACATAATTGAGTTGAATAAGTTAAAAAAGTTTATCTGGTTTGTCTATTTTTTAAAAATTCGTATTATACAGCTTTTATGAGAGTTAGGTGCATGATTAAGAAAGTGTGTTGCACGAACATGGGTATACAAGATTTCGATTAGGATTATTTTCAGAAGAATGGTATGATTGTTTCAGTCCATCTGAAGCAGAATGATATTTTTTTAAACTCTTATGTTAATAGCATTGGCTATAAGAAGGCTTGGGTCCTCAGGAAATCAGTTGAAATCAAATTGTTCCGCATAGAATGAGTGTATATCCGAGTGTTGAAACCATGTAAAATTCTGTTGTTGTACGCATGTACCGTTATGAAAGTAAAAATGTATATTAGCGATAAAATTATAAGAGTTGTCAAGAAGAACGATTATTTGTTGATTTGTGGTTTCCCACGAAGACAGAAAGCGTCCAGCCTTAGAACTAGTCTGTCAATTTTCTGCAAAAGTAGCGTGCGACTAAATAAATCTTGAAATCTTGATACAAAATAAATGTTGTCGATTCTTTTCTGTTACGCGATAGCTTCGGTGAGCTACACGGATATCTGATTAAGTTGCACCAACTCCACGCACAAACGATCCAAAGAATAAATAGTCTGCTCACGAAAGTGCATGCGAGATCGCCAGCTGCCGAGAATTCGTCAGAATCAATTTGGCGCAAAGCTTGCTCAAGCGTAGGAAGTCACGCTCTAGGGCGCGCGAGAGTTTCTGAGACACCCGACGAAGCCAGCTGTTGTGGTCCGGGGGTCGGGAGTGATATCCGTTCGCCATTTCAGTCGACGTTTACAAATTGACTTGAGGTGGAGATTTCAACCGCCTGGACGTGCGTGACTCGTTATTATCGGATGATCGGATGTTCGTGTATATTTCTCTCTGACGGTAGGCGTCCGGATTGTGACTGGAGGATTTTTAAGGGGCGACTCGATCAACCGCGCGAAAATTAATTCATCGAACTGATTTCATCGAGTTTTTCGCGATCCATATTTTTTATCATCTTACGTACAGATATGAGAACAATCATTTCTAGATTCAGAGAAACAAAAATCACTGCACGGATAATCTGATACAGTAACTTTTCAATTGAAAAACGATATTCTCCACAACCATTCATTCGTGGAACATTAAATTTTCGAAGCTGAGCCCCCTCGCAGGAAAATTTGATCCCATCATTTGATATTCCGACAAGACAAATAAGTAAAGCTTAGCGCCTTACTAATCTTGATTACACCACGCCCCTCCCCCCCCATATACAACGAAAAATAAAGCAGCAAAGGGGAGAGGGAGTAAGTAAAAAAAAGGCCCACAAGCCCGTCGGGCATATCATTTCCATATTCCTTGATTAAACGCGGGAGTCGGAGCGTACAGGAGCGGGAGAGGTGCACCGAGAGCAAAACAATGAAGAAAAAAAAAAAAAAAAAAAAAAGAAGAGGCGGGGGGGACACGGGGGAAAAGGAAAGGACGACAAGAAGAAAGGGGCGGGGGAGTAGAAAGAAGGAGGAGCAGCGAACAACGAAGAATAAGCAAAGAAAAATAGAAGAACCGGACTGTGAATTAAATTACTCGTGGAGGTCGAGGGCGATTTGCGCGGGGACAGCGATTCCTCCGCGCGCCGGTGAATCGTAAAGCCCCGGGGGGAAAAAAAGGAGTGAAGAATGCACGGATGCGGAGGAAGGTGCTCGTCAAAAATAGGGCGGGGGAGAGTTCGGCGCTCGCTCGGGGCGACGAGCCACTTTGAGCCACGCAATAAAACGCGATGTCTCGGCCCTCCTCCTTTCTCCCGGGGGGCGCGTTCCGCGACGATTTTTCGCCCCCGCCTGAAAAATTACTCCGCCGTTGTGCAGTACGGTGCACTTCCTTCCTTATTCAGTTGTGTCGTTTTTCATCTTCTTTTGATTCGTTCGTCTTCTCTTCGTTTACGAAGCTCGGGCTGCTTTGTTTGCTCTATTTTGGACTCCTTGGGGGTGTTATGAGGTTCCGGTATTCAAATTGCGCGAGGTATAAAATGTATAACCGAGAAAATTACCGGATGAATATGCATGGGTTCGTTGCCGTCACTGTAGAGCGATGATCTTGGGTTCAGCACCGTGATTTGCTGGGAGTAATTACTATCGATCACGTTATTCAAGTTACTCCTACTTTTTTTGAAACTTGAAAACGATAATCATACGTTGACGATCAGTAGATCGAGTCGAAAATAGTCAGACGCTTTCACTACGTCAATCACCAATTATATGGGTTTCAATTAAAACTTCTGAAAAACTTTTTTTTTGTTCTTCAAAATTTAGGCAATATCAACTAGCGTAGACCGTTTCGTAGATTATCAATGAAAACCAAACGCTAGCCACCAGGGCAACGAGTCGAAAATAGTCAGACGCTACTATTGCGTCAATCACGGATTAATCGCGGCTAAATTATTTCTATAATCGTTAATAAATATTTAGAAAATATAAAACAATGTAAATCATGCGCTGACCATCAGTAGAACGAGTTAAAAGTGGCCAGACGCTGTCGACACATCAATCACCCACTTCATCACTTTCGACTAGTACTTTCAAACACTTTTTTCTCGTGTATCAAACTTAAAGCAGTATCATCTGGCATAAACAGTTTCATAAATTATCAATGAAAGGCAAACGCTAACCACTAGTGGAACGAGTCGAAAATAGTCAGACGCTTCCACTACATCAATCACGTATTAATCGCGGCTAAATAATTTCTGTAATCGTTAATAAATATTTAGAAAATACAAAACAATGTAAATTGTGCGCTGACCATCAGTAGAACGAGTTAAAAGTGGTCAGACGCTGTCGACACATTAATCATCAATTTTATCATTTTCGACTAGTACTTTCAAAAACTATTTTCTCGTTCACAAAGATTTAAGCAATATCCACTAGCGTAAACAGTTTCATAAATTATCAATGAAAAGCAAACGCTAGCTACTAGTGGAACGAGTCGAAAATAGTCAGACGCTTCCACTACATCAATCACGGATTCTTTGCGACTGAATCATTTGAATAACTTTTTTTCCCATTGATCAATACTTAGACAATACAAAATTATGAAAATCATACACCGACTATCAGTAGAACGAGTCAAAAATAGTCAAATTCTTTCACCACATCAATCACCGTTTATATTCTTTTCGACTGAAAATTTTGAAAAAACCATCTCTATCTGTTCGACGATGCCTCGAACATTCTAAACTTCTACCCGTAATACCGTTCACCTCTCGGGGACCTTCACTTTCAAATAAATCTCGTGAATTTCTTCAAAGCACTTATTCGCACCCCCCGGAACACTGCCATCGTCCTCTCCCTTTGTTCCGAAACTTCCGCGCAAACAACTCCTCTTCTCTGGCAGGCATCGTGTGCGAGTCACGTCGGTGGGGGATAAATAGCTTTCTCTCTTTCTTCTTGTATGAACCGGCGTGAACATGTAAGCATAGGGAAGACAACACGTGTTATGCAATAGAGCGTCAAGGACACTGCAGGTTTTCGTATCTGCGAAGTCCGGGGAAATGAGACTGTATCCCTTCGCGGGATTATTTATTGGAGCTCTTCGAACGCCGATTCTATTGGAATCCAATAAAACGGATAATGGCTATGATGAATTTTTGTTTACCGGTGTGGATTGTAGGTCAGGATATTTTTATGCGCAAGAAATTTCACGCTTGATAAAAGTTTACGACTCGTTTAGTTTGAAAGGTATTGTATATAATTATTATACATTTGTACACAGCTTTGCATACGCTTTTATTTACTTATTCTGCTGTCTGGGTGTCCGGGTTTGAATGAATGGAACATTGTTATCCATTTTTAACCTACTTTTAGTTTGGATAATCATACAACATAATGCACGCATTTTAAAGTCCTTGTGAAGAAACAATCATAAAATTCGCATGCAGATGAGGTTAAGTCACTTTAATTTATCCGTCTTACCTCGCTCGTCTGTTTCTACTTAATTTTAAAGACGATGCATTCCTTGCGGTTAAAATTCGAATACTAGCAACTAAAATTAAAATTGAAAAAAAAGTATAAAGATACGCTTGTATTGATGAACTAATATGTGAAAAATTTTTGTTTCTATTGTATGTAGGGTTAGAAGTGGTGGTCGCCAATTGTGTATGTTCTAATAAGCAATGAAACAGTTTGGTTGACAGTTGCTTTCATCCATTTTCAAAATATCCATTTACAAAACTACATTGCGCTTTTATTATAATTTATATCTCTCTAGCGAAATTGATGCATGCTAAAATCCAATCTGAAAAATCGACATCTGCGCTTAAATTGAAATTCATTATCCTTATAACAAGAAAACAAACTTACCCGTGACTTTCCCATGAAACCACGGGTAGTAAAACAACACCACCAAGATTATTTCTCGATAAAATTAAGTTCTTCGCAAGCACATCATCTTCGCTAAATAGAGCTTTGAATGCTTAATGGAGCCGAGGCTGAATATACGAAGATTGTCTTTGAGCCTCCTAAAATCCGGGTAAATATTTTGCCACGAGAGGAGGTGAACAAGAAAGAGGCGGTGGTACGCATAGATATACGTAGATGTATAATGCATGTCCTAATGGCCTCTCTGCCGTTGTGTTATTTACACTACGGCTTCATTTAACGCCCCCTCGTTTGATTAATTTTTTTCTTGGGAAAAGGTAGAAAATACACAACTGATTGAATCAACAACAAAACATTTTTGTAAGGGCCCCTATTGCCAATCGCAATGTAATTACGCTTACATGGTAAAAGGGTTGTTTGGAAGGAGAGTAAATTGATTTTCGATGGTTAAAGTGTGCAGGTCTGGTTCTGGCTTCTGCGTATGTCCATTACAAAGTTTGATGGACTTTGTAATTATTGGATTTTTTATAATGAGTATAGAGACGGGAGTTCAACATGAGTATGGATGAAATGTATTTATAATCACTCCTCGTCCATAAAATACCCTTTGAAAGTATAAGAAGTCGGTTATGCTTACTTTTGTAAGTGTCATGTTGAATTTCAAATTTGTATAGTAATGCTCAAGACACACCATACCTCATACATGACATCAAGATCAATATGCCTCATTAGTCTACTGCTTATTTTTGATTAAAATATCAAGACTCCATACTTATTTTTGACGTTTAATATCGTTCAATGAGTCGCAGAAACTTTTTTTTAAATTTATTTCACATACTAAAGACATTAAAGATATTATACTGAAGAATAAGTTTTCTGGATTGATAATTTTACGAGATCTCCATAATTATTTCGCTAAGAAGCTTTTAAAATTCCACTTTCTTAATTTATTATAAGAAAATGCATCTTTCCTCCGTAAACTCAAAATATAATTTTCTTCAACTTTTTATGAAACACTTTTAAAACTATTTTTCTTCCGACGATCATTGAATTTTAACTGAATAATGAATATATTTATAATAAGTAAAAAAAGATAATGTGCGTAAAAAAACGAATTAACTTTACATTAGCAAGGCAATGTTCTTTAAACGAGAAAAATTTACTCACACATCCCCTTTAATTTGCCTGCGGTGTCTCGAGGGCCATTAGAGAGAATATTAAATCTAATTACACATACCCCTGTACTCTTCGTCCCAATTTGCATGCACACACATACAGACATAGACTGTCCGGTTTTCCACATAACTTGCCGCGTCACTTGGAAATGCGCTCGCGCAAGTCCTATTATCCCAGAGGCTCCCAGAGCGGACGCGAATTCGACGTACGTTCTTGCATAGATATACTGAACTACAGAATTAACGTAGTCCCGTATTATAAAGTGTGTTGCTTTAAAGATCAACATTTTTTCTTTTTTTCCATATTTTGGCGTGAAACACATGGTGTATCAATATCCAATCGTTTAAGGACGTTCTTGCGCCTATGTGTAGGGCGCTGATCAAAGAGTTGCGTTCAAGTCGCCAGTACTCAAAGAATACTCAACAAATCAGTCCCAAAAATTTACAGACGTTCGTCAGACTGTCCAGTTCCTGACAGTTTTTGCTAAACATTGTTAAGTTATATGGTGTTCCCGCAAAAAATTATATCCTAAAAGTCAAAACTTCAATCGATAAAAGTGTGTTACAAATTATCGAGAAAGAAAAAAGCGAGAACCAACTTAGTGAAAAAACATTGGGACTGCAGCACGTGTTTTGGGCTGCTTTTTATTACATAATCGTTTGTAATTAAAAAAAAGGCCAGTTACGTTGGAAAAGTGCTCATTCGCTCAGAATTGCACAGGCTTTAATGACACTTTGTTGAAATGTCTATTATCCTTTACAAGCAGTGAATTTTCTCCCATTCTTTGTAAAAATAAATAGTTTATCGAAGTGTCGCGCAACAAGCGACGCACAACATTAAAGCTTATGCAATCCTGAACAGATTATCACTTTAAAGCACCAAGGTAATCGTTCTTTTTTTTCAGTTGTACACGATGATCTAAAAAAAATCAGTCCAAAACACGGGCTGCAGTGGGTATTCCTCGAGAACTGGCAAGTTGAACGTGACTTTGTGCCCTGAAATTGCAGAATGTATAAATGAAATGAAGCCTATATACCATAAAATTTTTGGTTCAAATTTTGTTTTATATCGAACACAGGTAATTTATGGGTTTATGCTTTTTGCTGAATAAAAAAGGCAATTTTATTGGGCAATCATAGCTGGTAATTAAAATGAACTTGCATTAAATACAAATGCAATTTCTGGAGGCACAATCATACGACACGTAACATTAAAATCTTGCATTTCCTCTGATTTCTCATTTCTGTTGCCCTTTTCTGGCTTTTCCAACTGTTCGCTGCCACGTAACAGCATTTCACACCATCGAGCACGTGATCCAATCATCTCCAGCACGAATATATCGAAAATACGTCGACTCCCATTGGAATTGCCAGCTTTTAGCTTTCTTTCCTCCAGTATGCGTCGAATTTCAGAGGCGAAAGCTACCTGTGATACACCAGGCAAGTTTGATGCATATGCATATAGGCAAGGATAGTGACGCGTACGTGAGGAAAAGACGATAAAATTGACGGATATATATACTTGTAAAATTCTCCAATGTACAAGCCCTCTGTCTTGGAATGTCACGACAAGCTTGCGACGACGTGGCGAAACTTTCGAAATAGGGTCCTTCGTTGTTGCACGAGGGTAACTTTAGATAGTTAAGAACTTTACAGCAAAGTGAGAAGGCTCGAGGAGAGAAGTCGTGCCGTTGGTGTTTACCTTCTACACATTTGTGCAGGTAGTTTGCTGTAAGTGCTACCCTAATGTTTGCTCTAGTGAGACATTGTGTGTTTATCGTTGTTTTGTAAAATATTTATGATTTTGGTTCGGTGTCAGTGTATGGATGTCTTTATTTTTTCACGGTTGAAAGAAATTTTGTATTTACTGAACGATTTTTTATTGTTCATAAGTATATGGTGGCATAAATTTGTTTAGTAATCACATTTTTAATGATATTTTATGTACCAGAACATTACAATGAAGGGAAACGCAAAATGTTAAATACCAAGAGTTACTCCAAGAGTAATACGACAAAATAAAATTTTAATTATAGTTATTTGCTCGCTGAAATATCGATAAAAATTAATTTTAACACCCGGGTGTTTTCGTATTAGTTCCCATTATTATCGGTACTTTTGTTCTCCATTTACCATTAGCTCACTGACATTGAAAAAAAATGTTCCTCTGTATGCAAGCTAGGATAGTGGTAGATAGTACAGATATAGCTGGAAATATAAGTATCAGAAAAAATCACGAGTCACTTTTTTTGTCTTTATCGATTGCCAATGGGCTGCGAACTGGGATTTTTTTAGCTATCGATATGCCATTGTTTCTGATCCCTGTATATTTGGATATATTGATACTTACTCATAATCAGCAGAACTCTCCTCTACTTTCCTCGTACTCACTGGACTATTGTGACGCATAATGAACTGTTTCTCGGCCAATCATTTTTATTTTCTTCTTTTTTTATGTTTCCAACCAATACTTCGTTCATGTACACGTGCCCAAATAGGTCAATGATAAGTCTCTGAATAGGTGCGGACGAGCGAATATTAATAACTCCTTTGCCTGAGTGAAAAGTTAAAATTAAAAATCATGCCATCGTGAAGATCTAACTTGAGAGGTTCGAAGAAAAGTTTATATGAAAAGATAAAGTTGATTTTTATTTTAAATTTTTTCTTATTATGAGGCTATATTAATTGAGGCGAAAGAAAACGTTATATTTTAACGCTAAATAGACGATATTTTATTTGAATTCTGTATTCGTAAAATTCATTAAAGCGAAAATATTGGACAATAATTGAACTTCGTCTTTAGAATGTAGAATACATATTAATAAAGTCATAATTGCCTCAATTAAATTAATAAAACTGATCAACGAATAAAATAGAAATTATCTCCTGATGATGTGTAAAGACAATTACGATATAATTCAACATTGACAACACGTATATTATGTACTAGACGGCAAGTATGATCAAGATAAATAGTACCGAAGCTGTATGTTACACAAATATATTTCTATTGATAAAGTTAGCCCAGATTAGGCCATATTACCAGGTGTCGAAAAATAAGAAAAAAATTGAATAAAACAAAAAATATCATATACCTTGACATGCGAAAACAACTTGCACTCGGCACTCAGCGCCGAAAAAAGTTTCTAGAGCAAGATTTTCCATTGACTGTTTTTTTACTTCCATCATAAGTATAAATCGTGCTATCGACATGGATTGGACGTTTCGGTAAAAGTAAAAGTTCACGTTTATTCTCGCATTTGGACTATTCAATCTATTAAAAGACAAAGCTTCATTGCTTTTATCATTATTTCTTATGCAACTAGAGGATGAAAATGTTACGAGTGTCTACTGATATTATTTATCAATTTCATGAACCACCTTCATCATTTCTATTATGAGAAAAACATTTTTCGATAAAGTGTTGGCTACTGTACCTAATTACTTCCATCTCATCACGCTTACAAGGGAACAAATCTAAAAATAAAACGTCACTTTGAGAAAACCTACAACTATTATGAAACACAACTGTAGCATACATTATGTAATATTATACCATTTGAAACATAACTTTAGGAATCGCCTGCAAAAAAATGTAGACTCTAACAGATAAATGAGATATTGTAATTTTAGGATGTAAAAATCTTGTTCTTGCTAAATTAAACCTTCAAAAGCTCCTACAATAGTAATCCCCGGATGGTGCTCTAAAATCCAATTATAAGTCAATATTACAATTCGAATCGGACAATCATAATCCTCGAGCGATAAAGAGTAATAGCAAAGCTGTGGATAAGCACTGAGTGTTGAGTGGTTGGCGGTTTCTAAAAATCCGAATCAACACGGGCCCGTTGTAAGCGAAGGTATTGGCTGTTCATCTCGCGATTACAAAGCTCATGAATCGCACCACAAGCTGAGTAAGAGGTAAGGTTGATCTCGAATGTGCGGTCGAGGGGGATTTGACGGACTAGTCGAGCTCGTGATGCGAAGTAAGAGGATTAAAGGAGCAACGTCGATTCTCGTGTATGCGTGCTTCGAAGAGAAATCAATGCTGAAATCGTCATAGATTATGGAAGTGGTTGCAGAAAACGTGATGGATTGCCGATGAAGGTGAACTTTGTTGAATGAAAATGTACTATTTCTTATACCTAATATCATTTGAGAGCAATGCCTACTTTTTGAGTGATTATTCATAATGTAATTTTTCACTCTTTAGTTAAAGATTAATACACGTGTGTACATATTACGTAAGACTCGCATTATACATAGATTTAGACTTGCCGTTTTATTACAAAAATAATAGTAGTTAGCAGTTTAAATATTGATTGCCAAAATATTCAATCGAACTACAATCATATCGCATGGTGTGTTATTTTGTCTAGAATTTAAAAATGTAATAATAACAATGAAAGTGAAATCATGATAAAAAGTATAATAACAATAACAGTGTACTGTAAAGTTAATTGATACAATTTAAAATAGCCGAAGTGATTTCAAATTGATGGATAAAATAGGACGCACTGAAGCTTTTTTTTGTGCAAACCGTTCGGCTCTGATTGAAATTACTTTTTAATTAAAAAAATATTACCTCGGGACGCTTTTAATTTGAATTTTTTAGACATGGCTTGACGTACATAGCCTGCAGGATTCGTGGAACGTTACAGAAATTGGTTTTCCTATAATGAAAAACACTACATCGACAGCAGTTATTTAAATTGAGTTAAAGGCTTTTACTTTAAATCTTATGATGGGCTATCGAATTTTTACTCATACATTGATCATTGATGATGCGGGACGATAATTATTACCGCGAAAGGTCTTCAAAGTTTTAAATTTTTCGTATCTTACAGCTCATAACAACATCTTCCAAGTCCAATAGAATTTTCTCTTCTCCGTGCACAGTATCAGTCAGCAATCCGATGCTTTTGGTATTTATTCTTTTCAACGATCCATCAAGAAATAATAAATCTCTCGGAACGAACGGAGTCGCATCTAAAAACATTTTCTGTTCGCTAGCCTTATGCGTCGTACACTTTCTCACATATCCCGTGACACCATGCGAATGTACACGTTGGATTAAAACGCGCATCCATCCATCGTCGATCCCGATCAACAGTCCTCCGGCTCAAAAAAGTCTCTCGCTTTCGAAATACACCCACGCACCCGCGGCAGTCCGCGTTTCGCAACAAAAGCTTCCGTGAAAAACGCACTCGACCCCTGACAACA
>JAPYYV010001837.1:3067-30149 GCA_030522625.1 Copidosoma aretas
GGGGGGGGGGGGGCGGGGGGGTTGCTCGGCGGAATTTTTCGAGCTACATGGCCGCTCTTTGGTACACTAACTCGGACGACCGATCGGAGAAAGCGAGACGGGTGCATGTTTTTTCCCCATATTACACATCGTACGAGTATTCTCTTATACCTCCTTTTCTTTTTTGGGTTCTAAAATTAACTTTTGAAAACCGAAAGTTTCAGAGTTGCAGAAGTAGGTATACTTTCTAAGTTTCCATTGGGTATAGATCGTAATGTGAGAGCGAGGGATGTATAGAAGTGCGTGCGAGTTATTGTGATGATGATGATGATGATGATGATGATGATGATGATGATGATGATGATGATGATGATGATGATGATGATTATCCTCCTTGTAATTTCAAGCAAGAACGCGACAGGTGAAGGATAACGACGAACGCCAGTGATGCATAAACAATTGAGCGCACGAGCGTCGTTGGAGGTGTTCTCGAAAAACGATCCGAGCGCGACCGGTCGCCGATCTTTTACCGATCGGAGCATCAATCGATAGAACGGAATTTCTTAAAAAATCCAAAACTCAAGGATCCACGCACAGCGTCTCCATATAATTTGCTATGAAGTTTTACCACCGATTTTCCGGCTCAAAATTTGTCCCGGAAATCGGACTAGTCCGCCGATCTCGCAGATCGTGACGCTCGCGCTCACGCACGGACGCAAATCCCAACTATGGGCGTGCCTGTGGACGGAACATGATGGTGCAGGATGGCGATGGAAACGAAACGACGAGGAGGTGGAAGAGAGAACGAACCTTACCGATACTATAATACTCATACCTGATGCAGTGTACGAACCGAGCAGCGGGGAAAGAGATGGAGAGTGGAGTGGATGTATATCCGTACACACACACACACACACACACACACACCGGTGCAGGTACACATATATTTGCAGAGGAAAGATAGAGACGGATGGCCGTGTCATCGCGCGCGTGTGAAGGTAAATCGGTGGGGAGCGGAGAGAAGAGAAGGGACGTAGGGGCGGAGGTATAAGGTGCAGCAGCGCCCGGTTCCCCGACGACGACGACGTGTATGTACGTACAACCAATATGTACACATGCGAGAGAGAGAGAGAGAGAGCGTAGATGTATGTGTACAACGACGGTGGCGGTGGCGGCTCGGAAAGCCGGGGCGAGCGAAGCCAACAAACTCAGTCTTGGCCGAGCGACGCCGTTCGCCGCTCGCTCGTTCGCTCCTCGTTACACATTATATACCACCATATAGCTGTCATTTTCGCTCCGGAGTCTGCGGCTCGGCGATCGAATTCTCGCGCCGTTGACGCGTGCAGTGCGCGCCAACTCTTTTCGCGGCTCGTCGTCGTCGTCGTCGAGCGTTTGGGTCAAAAAAAAAAATCGAAGAATCACGGGTCGAAGGAGGCGGGTTGTCGAAAATCGCGCCGGAGGAGAAGCTGTACACTAATACAGCGCACTTACCCGGGCGATCGAGCCGGTTGTTAACGGAGCCCGGGATACCTGTCTGCAGCCATAGTCCGACGCTCGGTCGTTTGGCTCTCTGCTCTGGGAGGAAACCGGTATTGTACCGAGCGGCGACGGTGGCGGCGCACGTATATACGAGGACGCGCTCGCCGCAGCTCCCGTTGGCTCCGCTCCTGCTTTCCCGAACGCGCGTATATAGATACGTCAACGCGCGTCGCATCGAGGATCGGCGGCGATTGGAAGTTTCGATCGTCGAGTGATCGGCAAAAGAGGATACGCACGCGGCGAGTGTGTGCCTCTCGAGTTACGCGGAGCTGATGTTGTGACGATGGTGCTGTGCCGTTGAGCGTGGAGATTTTGCGGGCGCGCGATGGAGATCGGGATCCGGATCGAGGGATAGTTCCCGCACGGAGAAGAAGAGGAGTCCGGGTATACGGGAGGATCGGGTGGTTGTGGTGCTGGTTAGCGTTGTTGTGTGCTGTCAGTAAGTTGTTGTTGTTGTTGTTCTTGTCGTGCGGGTTGTTGGGTTGTCGAGTGGCTATCCCCTGCGCTGCTTCAAGAGGCTGGCTGGTGCGACACTTGCGCGATCTGCTCCCGTTTGTAATACGATACGTGTGCAATATTGTTATTACGGGGAGTCGATGAGGACGAGCCGGAGCACGCCATGAGGATCCTCAAGACGCTGCACTGGTACGATATTATCTTTACTCGCTCGTTGTTTTCTCCATTTCTTTTTAATCGCGTGGACCGATGGACGTGACAAATTATCGTTAGGGCGCATGCGCCGATCTTATAGTTCCAGGGAATCCCCGGTTCCATGTACAGATAAATCGCGTATGATGTGATCATTTTGCGGATGAGCCATTCTACGCGCTGTATAGGGGTTTTTGTAAACAGCTGCCGGTCTGATTCGGACACTTACGATATAATAGACCGATGGTTGTTGTAATATGCGCTGCACCTTCTACGAATTCTGTGTTGTTGAACGCAACGACGATATTGCGATCGCGTTACGGCCGTTCTGCGAGAAAGAAAAAAAAAAAAAAAAACCATATGGTCGACAACTCGATTCTCCTTTCAGAGTTGTAGTAATGCAAGGTCCAAAAATTATACGCGCACTGCGTATTGTACGGGTGCCAATATCGTGGTTCAGTGCCATCGTGTCGTTGGCCAAGCGCATATTGTGTACGGGGTGTGCGATAAAAATTTGCTGTTCTGTATGCCCCTCGCAGCGCTCGCTCGATCGTTCGCTCGCCAATCTCGCCATAAATTATTATCCTCCAGAGGGGGGAAACGAGGAGGAACGAACGTACGAAGGATCCAAGGATCCATACACTTGGGACGCAGGCGAGCGCGCGGGGGTTAAGGACGACCGCATTGTAATCCGCACGTTCGCTGCAGACGGGGGGGGAATCGCACTCCGTAAGCATGTACGCGTGTATACAACACACACAATGTGTAATATATTAACGCGCGCCCCAGCTCGCTCTCTCGTTCGTTCGCGGGCCTCCGCGTTGTTTATTCGCTGCATGCCCCTCGCGCGCATATATTTTTATACGCGAGTGTGTTTGTGTGCAAAGGAGGCCGGGATTCCTTTGAAGCGCCCGCTTACGCGCGTATATTATACGGCCGATTTAATTGCGTAATCTCCAATTCGGGGGAATGATAAAAAAGAGGTTGTATTGCACGGTGGAGGAGAGGGTGCTCCGGGGATTTTTGCTCCCTTTTGGCGAGTTTTATAGTCCACTTATAGTGCAGAGGAAACAAATGTGTGAGAAAAAGAAAGAATCCGGAGAGCTTGTCGATGAAAAATATTCACTGTCGTGACGAATCGGTATTATGGATGATTGGACCGAGCGGGGATTATTCTTCTAGTGCGCTCTTTGTCCGTGTAGTGTAATTTTGTTTCAATTGCATCGGATCTCTTGAAATTTCTGAAGATATTTTATGCGTACAGCTTTTTGTATGCGTATTCGTGCGCAATCTTCTGTTAATATCGGAAAGATCGGTGGATACGTCATTTCCACCGAATCATGAATAATAGGGTATATTTCTGCGATCGTTATCGCCGCGTATTTGTATATAATATAGTCATCGCTGTACAACTCATCCACCGGAATAAAACACGTTTTCCTTGAATGGATGCGAAACTGAATAGATATTTTTATGGAAAAACAATTAAATCCTCAAAGTCGAGTCATATGCTTACGAGCACTATGAATTTTTTTTTCGTTCGCGGGTATTCCATTCGTTCGTGATATAATGTATTCCAACGACCTGATGAATGAAAAAAGCTATATAGATCGTTCTTTATGCGCGCAAAACTTTGTCGTAAAAACTCAACACGCAATAAAAAAATAAACGGTAACGCGAACCTGCATTTACTTTTATCTGTTCTTGTGTCACTGCTCGCCATTCATAAAATATACACCTCTACGTCACATTAAGACTAAAACTGTCTCCTACTTGTGCGGTATATCAGGCTTTCTGTTAATGATAACTCAGTAACTACTTTTATCCTGTCCGCGCATGTGTCCAATGGTGTGAATATTTTGAATTCACTTCGGGCGTTTTTTTTAAATTTCTATTCTTAACATTACAAAATGTGTTCGTAACTCTGGAGAGGTTGGGGTACTTTAAAATATAAAGAATATACTTCGGAACTTTTCCAGAAAATATAACAAACGTATAAAAATAATAGTCTTTTCATGATTAAAATCTTTTATATACTATGTCAAAGATCAGTTCGTCGCCCCCTAAGGAAAATAATACGATTCAAAGCGTTCCACGAAAAAGAATACAATAATTCGAGCTCCTCGGTAGGAACAATACCATTCGAGCCCCACAAACAGACTATAATAAAATTCAAGTTCCCCACGTAATTTAATATGTGTATGTTACCTGTAAAACTGTATAATACAACCAATCCAGCCACTCGCGCATACCTTGTTTTTCGTTGTATTATTTTTATCAATATTTTTCAGTTATTTTTTTTTTTTTTTATTTATTCTTTTTTGTTACCACCAAAAAAACTTGAAGAAAATATCTATTTATATTTCGTGAAACACTATCTAGTTGTTTGATATCTAAATTTTTACAGCATAATCTACTAATAACTGGGTTATGTATGTAAATAATCGATCTCTAATATTCACTCTTACAAGATTCAAGAACACTCTATTTTTACCCAATTTTTCGAACTACATCGTTCAGTAGCAATATTAATCTTTTAGTTAATAATGTTTTCTTATTTTTTTATGTTTTGTAAAGGCTGATGAGTCGGAAATATATTTCACAAGTATAGAGTAATAGAAGAATGTCAGAAAATACATTCCAGAATGGTACATATTTCGACACGCTTAATGTATTTATTCTATTTTGTAGTATTCAAAAACATTTTACAGTGTGAATCATTAAATATCCGTTTTCTTGACTATAGTCTTATAAATTTCTTCAACATGAATATAATTATTACGCACGATGGTGGTTATTTTAGGAATTTCAAACATTGTCATTTGATTTTAAATGCTTCTAAAAATGAATCCAATCTATTATATACTAATGTTTAATAATATCTCGTCCGACCCTTTTCTCATGCGTATATAGAATAAAAATTTAAATTTGCTCCAACAATTTGATAATTATTTTAGTTTTTGATTGAAACAAAAAATAGATTGTAGTCTAATGTACTAATTTTATCGTGAGTTTAATGTTTCACACTTTCTAATAACGTATAAGTGGCAAAGTATCCAATCATTTTGGTTTCGCGTACAATACCATGCGTGGGAGTAGTTTTTCAACAGTACTTTAACAGAGGCCTTCACCTTTCTGAACTTGTGATATAATCATAGTACAACAATAATAGTAACAATAAAAAAATTCTCACCATACTGTGATTCCCAATTGACATCACGCCCTGGATACAATTAAACAGCTATTACGTTTGTAATTTCGGTCGATGACTCTGCATCCTTTGAACTTTCTCAACCGGAAAGTACGATTTCCGAGCAATTAGATTTAACGATGGAGTGTAAATGTCCATTGAATGGTCACCAAAGTATTAAAGTAAGCGAGAAGTACTTAACGGTAATTCATGACAAATAAAACACGCCAAACCGTTTACACTTATTATACCGAGCCTCTTTGGAACTTACCCAATGCATTTTAATTACCATTGTAATAATAGGCCATCGCGAAAAAATGTCGTACATAGTTGAAGTTATACAATCCTAAAGTTGAATCCTTCGTGATAATCGTAATTCTATATAATTAGCTCTAGTGATACTGAAGGTGTTTTTGTTTAATCAAAGCTATTTTCAACCTATCATTATAACAAACGAACTACCTTGAAATTTAAAATTTTCTCTTTACTGTGAATAAATCAACGTCTAAATCAGCTGACACATATAGTAATGGTTGCAGGCAAGATGGTGTACAAGCATCAATTTTTTTTTTTTATGTCTTTTCAAGGCTCCACAGTTCGATCTTTGGACAAAAAGGTGTTCTACCTAGCTCGGTGAATCCTTTTCATTTTTTTATCCGTATAAATTTTTTTTTTTTTTTACAAAAAAATCATTCTTTATGCTGAAAGACAATAGTTGTTAAAGTAATGTTTGCGCTTTCAACATTTTTTTTTCTAATTAAAAAAGAACAGTTGAAGTAACAAAGCAAATGCTAAAGAAAACAAATGATCTTCTAATTGGCACACTCTTCTCACTGAAACCTTTTTTACCGTAACCATCGATGCGTAGCTGGAGTTATACTTGGAAAAAATATAATTCAATCCATTTAACATATTATTACGTGATAAACTGTAAATTTTAAAAACCATGCACAACCGATAATCTTAAAAACAATCAAAGCATATTTCCTCCATGAAAGTCGATGAATGCATTTTCAGCTGAACAATGAAATCGAAATAAAAACTTATAATGAGAATTAAAAATTGGAAAAAAGAGAACAACACGTTCGTCCCAACAAGCGGTTGTACAGATCAGGCAAAAGTCTCGCGCGATTCGCGAAGACGGAAAAGAGCACACCAACAGGTAGCTGTTTACCCGTGCGGGAACAAGTATTATATATACTCGCACATACCCGAGCCGCGGCTCGGTGATCGTTCTCAGGTGAGATCGAGAGAGCGCGAACGAAAGAAACGAACGCGCGTGATGCATGCAGGTATAAAATCGTATATGTGTGTGTGCGCAAGAGTCAGACGAGTCACCGCGAGAGAATCCTGCCATTCCTGCCCCTCGAGTCATTCCCGAGTGTGTGTGTGTGTGTGTGTGAGCAGCGGCGGCGGCGACGATGACGCCCACGTATCGGGCATTCTAGTCACCCGCGGGCTCCGCGAGGATACTATATACCCACGTCTCTCGTTTTCCACCTTCGTCTCTGCTGTCTTTGTCCCCGTATGCGATCGCCGAGTGAGCTGCAGCTCAAAAACCGGATGGAACGTCTACTTATAAGTATACTATATACGTACACCGACTTGAATGTGCTAAAAGCGAGCGAGTCGATCGCTACTCCTTTATATGTGATGTAAAGGCTCGCATCGCGCCTGATGCGGGGAGACTCGCTCCTTGACGGTATGTATAATTATGCAGTCTGACTCATTGCATACATATACTGGCAGTCTGTATGATGTACTTTGGTATATTTATGTACACTCGATATCGGCGCCGAGGGTAATACTATCAGCCGATCGCGCGGTGCGATTTTACTTATTGTGTATATACTACATGCTTATGAAGCAAGGAGCAGTATGCATACCGATATAATACTTTATCCACAGAATTTCGGAAATTGTATACCAACTATAATTGTTCTCTTGTGTATATTTTAGAAGTAGGAGGAAGAGTATGTTTTGAATTAGATCATTTGTAAAAACTGTTGTACAGACATAATATAAACTTGCCGTTCTAAAAGATTCTCGAATTTTTTACGTACAGCGAGTTCCTCGACAAATTGCCGAGGATCGGCAAGCCATCGTCGAGGGTTCGGGTTCTGAGGCGCCAAAATGCCATTAGGTTTGTCTGTTTTCTCGCAAGAAAGTATTTAAAAAAAAAAAAGCTTGTTGCTCTGCTGTAGTACTTAATTCACATCATTTTGCCAAAACACCATATTCACAATCGCATGAGAAAAGATGAGTCCTTCTCCGTTCTATATCTATTTGTACAAAATCAGCAAGGGGGAAATACCTTGGTAGTATATTAATGGAAACACGAGTTATCCATTTGCGAACATCAATTTATCACTCCGTTTCGAGTGTGCAAACTTCGAATTCCACATTTGTGGTTATAAAAAAAAAAAAAACTATCGACACAGTCTGGTATGGGTGAAGCAAGAGAGGGAGGGAGGGACAATAAAATCGTAAAATCGTATAACGATAGGTATTCCACTTCCACTACGTGAAATCTGCTGGTAGGTATATAACATATATGTATATATATGCTTATACGATCGCGGAGAAATTCGTATGACTTTCGAGTTGTTGCTACACACCATTCTGTACATGCATGTCGGTATTGCTTTCAACTCTCAGCAGTGGTAAACTAGTTTTATCATTGCGATTTTATAAGTGTGCACAGGGAGAAAGGAGTCTTGAAAATTTCAACTCCATACGCCGGCTTGCCGATACGTACTGTCTCGTGTTATGTAAAACGCACCGAAAGTGAAATATAAAAATTGTTTGCATAAATGCTTCTGATGCTATCGCGCGAAACAATTAATTATACCTCCGATCGAAATTTATTGCATTGCATTCTCGAATGTCTTTTTGTAGAAAACGTTTTCTGTCGAAAAAAATAATTTCTCAATAGCTCTGGATATTCATTAAACATGAACGATAACAAGATAAATTTGTTTGTGATTTACCCAATTCGAATATTTTCGTGACTTGTGACTTTGTGTTATACCTTCGATCACTTTTTTTGGACAAGGTTTATGGATGGTGATAAATATTATTTCAACATCATTGATGCTAAAAGTATCGACAATGAAATTCAGGAATGCATAACCTTGAGGTCTAGAAGTCAAATTATTTTACATTCAAATTGAGATCGTGACATGAATTATTTAGAATAAATTCCATTAGCCGCGCAAAGTGAAGGCTATAACGTAATTGCATTACTAGAAAAGATGAGCCTTCGATCGATACCACGTTGATATATATTATAGATACACTTATGTATAGTTTTTATTATTTTAAAAATTTTCTTACATGTTTTAGGAAATTAAAAACAAATTTCATGTTTCTAAATGTATGTGAATCATAGGGTATGAGAACGGACAATTTCAATCCACATCATAATTAGTTAAATTTGCCGAGCAAAATTATAGCTTGACACCAAATCTTATTGAGGTACTTATACTTTCCCGATATATGTTTTTATGTTAGTTTGTCTTAGCCTTTGTATTTATCTGTTTTCCTTAGTATCGCATTTTTTTCGTATTTCTAATCAATACTTAAATCAGGTGAATTCTCGAGGCACCACTATTAATACATTCTCATAAAAACTTCAACCACCACATAATCATCAAAAATCTAATACAGCCTTAAAATACAACCAACCTATCTCCATTTCTCTCACAACATTTTAAGGACATTCCATTCAAGCCTTAGGATACTAGCAGTCACGCTTCCCTTGTGCAATCGAAAGTCAAAGAGTTATATCAGTCCTTTTAAAAAGGCCCATCGAAACTCGTGATAGCCCGAAGGGACTAAACACAGCCATGCTGCTTGCCACACGATGCAGTATACAGGGAAATAGACTTGAGCTGAGTTTCTTTTTCAGATCTACTCTACACATAAAGGGTAAAAAAAGGCTATTAGAAGATAAGTGTTCGCTTTATTTCTGATAACATACCTTTTATTTCGTCAAATTACTGTAAAGAATGATAATATTGGAGATCGGGATTAACATTATACATGTATATTAATGCATGATTCATGAAATAAGAAACTAACTTGATTGTAAAATGTATGTATACGTGAAAATCTTTGTAAAACTTTTAATCAGGTCTGTATCCATCATGCACTGTAATTTTTTTTAACCATGGGAAAATATTGTACATTCGAAAAAGTTTACAATGAAATAATAGATAATTTTGAATCTTCGATTGACCCTCTGGTAGTCCGAAATAAAAGTTTTGGAATTATTTTATATTGTTGCAGTAGTACAAGCAATACACAACATTTTTAACTCTAGTCGTAGACGTGTGCTTAAGACTATACTGTTGAAAAGCCGTGGTGATTAGGAAAGTAAAAAGATGTCTTGATAATCCTATTTTGATAGTATGTTGTACTCATGCACCGCGTGTACGAGACAGTTGTAACATCTATAAATAAACTGGTGACTGTTTTTGCATGAGAAAACTTATTAATAATATCAATAGCTCTTCGATGAGAAAAGTCACACCAGCGTGTTTCTGTACATTTATTTTACGCATCGTGACAAGCAACAATTAAGCAATAGCATGAAAAATCACTTTCAAAAACCTTATCTCTAATTAGTTTGAGGAAAAATTCGTAAGTGTTTAGTGATGTCAGGCATTCATTAATGATGAGCAGGCCAACATAAGTTGTAGGTATTTTAAAGTCATAAGTACAATCAGTTCGTTCTTCTAATGTCTCATACGTGGTAGTTTTCTCTGGACAATACGTACACTCTCGTGGACAACGGGCATTTGCTGTTACTTGGGCGATACTTCAGTAAAAATCCAGCTAGAGCTTTTTACAAACGAGGGGTTACTTCAAGTTTGCAATGTCTTCGCTCGGTCTCTTTGATCGCCTTTCGTTGTATAGCTGCTCCAGACGATCTATCTGTTTGACTTCGAGGTAAGCCCTTTGCTTATACATCCTATCAAACGTGCTGTATTGATTATATGAATTTACTTCGCTGAATCCGACGTACAATTATTATTTCTCCAACAATCTTATATTCGGAAAGCATTTAACGTTTGCGCGATATCTATTTCACGACATTTACAATTCATTATATTATGAAAATATGTACAATTAATTTCATCGAAATCGAAAATTATCTACGGTTACTTACACCAGCTAGCAGTAAGTTTTTCGGGTGTCAGATTATCGATCAATAGGGTTATTGATGATTGTCTGCGTGTAAATCACAGCGTAGAAATTAGCAAGATTTTCTCGGGGATCGCAAATTGCAAGTATACTAAAATAATCAAATTAAAGACCAATCAGAGTTCATCCCATACCTGATGTACCATCTACACAGTACAGGAAGGAGAAGGGACTCGTTTTTCTCTATAGACACCAATACATACGCATAAAACATATAACACCATGTATGTATAAAAATGCACAAACATACTTACACGTACGCATAATATTACGCAGAGAGTCAGAGCAGTTGTATATATTATAATATAGTGTCCGCTTGAAAAGTAATCCGGATCCGCAGCGAGCTAGTCCATCAGCATCTACATATACATATATACGTGCATAGAGATAAATCCAGTACAACATTACACGCGCAGTAAGCTAGCTCTGCTCTGACTCCTGGTAGTCCCGGTAGCCTGGATAATGAATGCATCGTCCGGTCGCAGTGCTCTTGGGTAACGATTGCCGTAGTAGCAGGACCTGGGTACATCTCGTCGATCCGTGCTCTCCATACCATATTCCACAATGTACTGTACATCTCGACCACGATTCAAGCACACGTCGTTGTGGTTTAGTTGTTAATACACACTGTAAATGCGGTAGTAGTTGCACTATGCACCCTTTAAATCCATACGAATCGTATTTAATTTTAGCAAAAATATTTATTTAGTCATACCAATATGTATACAATAGGGGGATATTATTCTAGTGATACAGGGGTTGTTTTATGTATTTTTTGTTTGCTCTTGAATTTGGTCATTCTTTTTCAAGTGCCATTGACGTTCTTTAAGTGTGTTGCGTGTATGCGCATATATTAAAATCCTAGTTTTATATTTGCACTGTGAAACAACGTACCGATGTTTTAACTGCGTTATCTTCGAAGGATCGTTTATTTTTTCACTCTGTAAAATACGTCAAAAGGTGCGCTCGTGTAATGATACAATAATGACACATTAGCTGTTAAAAGAATCGACTTTTGAAAACAATTTTGAAAAACCGCGTGGAACAACTTTTGAAATAAACAAGACGCAACAGAGGCTCCATTAGATTCGACTCGTGGTAAACAGGTTTGTTTCGATTGACATTCAAATTTTTCCAGATAGTCGGGAGGACAAAGAGAGGAGCTCGCGAAAATCTAATCACTCGACTGATGCATGTGCGTAATAATGAACATTCCCTCGTTTTTTTTTTTTCTCCGTCCACACGTCATTTTACCGCGAAGTCGGCAATTTTCTCTCTCTCGCGGGCGCGTATAATGTGGTGGATACAGGACATCATCTTCGAGGCTTGCGGGGCAATTATCGACGCGCGTATCAAAAGGAACGATAAATTTGGCGCGATCGCTCAATCTTTGCACACGAAGGGCGAACCCTAATGCGTTTCAATTATGACTTCACGGGGTGATGTACGTGCAGGATGGCTGTTCGCTCGTAAATCAATAACGCGAATTTTATGTGTTTTACCAAGGTTTTTGCTAGAATGGCGCATGAAAAGAGCGTATCGGGGAAACAGAGCGCTATTTCGAGACTGGGGTTATTCTCAAAAAGGAAAAATTTTAAAGAAACTAATTCTTGCTTGATTTTCCTACTTATAACGTGAAAAATATTTTTTTTTTAAACCAACAGTTCTAACATGAGCATTTTCAAGTTTCGAAAGAGAGATTTTTCATAATAGTGTATGGAAAATGGGTATTTTCCGCTCTTTTTTCAGTGTGGGAAATCTGATTACTTGTTTCTGACCCGCTACTATCGAAATCTCCAGAAGTTGAAATGCCCGCGATTCATTTAGGATTACACATCGACTCGAGGGAAGAAAGTTTATTTTAAAATGACTAGGAAACAACGCTCTGTCCAAAATGTAGGTTTTTTTTACAAGTTGTGCAGCTATTGTCGTCCTGTTTAAAATGAGGGAAATTTTTGAAGACACAAACGCTCATCGGTCCAGAACAAGCGTTTCCTATCTTAAACGAAGAGCCCTCTCTTCCCCAATGATCTTTTCATAGCGATTTCTTTTTGCTAACCGTCGATACTATCCCCTAGATCGGTATAAAGTAAAAAAAAAAAAAAGCTCGAAGCTCGTGTGGTTTAGCGTCCTCCAACGTTTTTAGAGCCGAGCAACGACGATCACGAGGGTATCGATTTTTATCTCAATCGTGTATCTCTTCCAACCGATCTCGGCACTAAAGTCGCGCAAAAACGACCGGCAATGTAAGTACATCTAACGTCGTTGTAATTCTGTTATCCGATGCGCGGGATCGGACGCGACGAACAAATCAATTTGCCAAATATACGGCCAGCGTCGACGGAGTGGCAATAAACAAACGGAACACGGGGAAAGGCGAGGGTGAGAAGGAGGAGGAGGAGGCATCGGTTTGAAATTATCCAATTCGCTCGTCCGTGTCGTGTGTGTGTGCGCGCAGTGTATACGTGTGCGTTAAACTCGTTATGCTGTATAAATTAATATATATACACACGTGCTGGTTCGTACGCATAAACGTTGCGTGCGTATATATGTATATGATCCACACCGACAACACGCAAAAGGGAGAAAAAGAAGAAGAAGTAAGTTCCCCGTGCTCGCTCGCTCGCGGAGGAAGGAAAAAGAAAAGAGCCGAGGCGGACGAGCGAGACGGAAAGAATTTGATTGCGCGTGGATGTGGGTTCCCGGGAGAGAACGAGTTCTCCCGCGCGGCCAGGAAATTTCGCCCTGACGAGCCGCTGGAGGCTGGAAAAAATAAAGCGCGTCCATCGGTGTACTTATAGTGTGTATAATGTACAAGATGGTGGTGGTGAGGAGAAAAAAAAAAGTACATAATGAGCGGAGCAGGGTGGTGGGCGAAGAAAAAAAAAAAAAAAAAAAGAACGAGAGGAGCAAACGGCAGTGCGGTGTGCTTCGCGCAACGTGGGTATGAAAAGTACAAACCACCAGCATGCGCGCGGTGTAAAACAATATTCCGCCGAAAATCGCGGGAGGTAGCGCTCGTCTGTCTCTGTATTATGTGCGTGCGTATTGACAGATGACAGGTGTCGTCGGTACAGTTTGCGCGCGCGGCCCGGGTGTTTTTCCCCCGATTTTAATTTTAACGTCGTATTCGCTGTGGGCATGTCTCCCCGCACGCCATCTGCAGGACAAAGTTGCCAGATAAACCTGGTTAAATTTGTATTGTGCCTATGAGACATCACAACAAAATCTACGATAGTAATAACAATTAGCGTGTGCGCGAAAAAAGAGCTCCATGGCACATCGTTGTATGACTGAAATATTCGATAAATATCAATAAAATCACAATATGTGTCTTTAATAGTTGTTTGAGTCAAGTCTATGTTAAGTTTTGGACATCAGGTATATATAGGTACATTCTGTACATAGGTATATTGGACGGCATAGAGAGTAGTTCGCTTTCCTGGTGTTGGCATGCGCTGGCATAAATTTTTGTATCCCCTCTCCAGACATGCCCACAGCGAATACTCAACGGCGTCCATTGGCCGCGCGGAAAGTTTGCGGCTTTTCCGGGTTGATCGGTCGGGGATCGAGATATACTTGTACCTTTTAATTTAACGCGCGTACAGGGCTCTGCTTCTCGTTTTCCATCGGGTACTCTCGCGGCTCCTTTGGGCCCGCGTTTTTGCGGACTCACTCGCAGCCTCCCGCGAACATTTTCCGATTGTTTACGATCCCATACCGATTTCAATTGAGATTAAATTAGCCCGGGTACTGCGAGAGTTGTTGATTGACTCGGAAACAATGACAAAATACGTGTGCATTTTTCAAGGACGATCAAACCGATTTTCAATTTGAAAAAAACCCAATGACACGCGGGGGCCCTTTTATTACTTCACAATGCACACGAGCACGCATCGGCACAACGGAGGCCCCTCTCTTCCTCTCTCGGCCACATTTTTACAGTCATACGCACATGGTACACACCACGACTGTGACACACACAGCCTGCACGGTCGGCCGCGCACAAGTGTGGGTATTATATATATATATACCAATATACCCGCGCTCCTGCCCTGCCGGTGCAGGTATTTTTTTGTTCTTTCCCTTCCTCCCGCGCGATGTGTGCAGCCACCGCAGCTGTAATATGCCCCGCGCTCGGCGGCTTTGTCTCGCCCCGATGTAGCGGCTGATGGCGAACTCTCCCATTGTCCCTCTCCTCGGCTCTTTCCCCTTTCGTTTCATCGGCGACGCATTTTGGTATTCAACACACGTGAGCGATCTCTCGCGTCTCGGCGTCTGTGCCGTATCTGCGTGCGCGATTTTCATTGTAGGTATATTATAGTACATAATAATTATATACCTATGCATATACCGTACGTACACACATCACGATGGTGCGGAGGCTGCGAGATGAACGAATTCCGATTGGTGCATGTATAAGTGTAATGGTCGTACACTTCCGGGGGAGAAGGGGGTATAATATACATAGATACGTCGCGTGGAACGGGGGTGAAAGCTGCTACGCTACTTCTTTTGGCTGGCTGGCTGGCTGGCCTGATTTTCCCTCTTGTATACACGTGCTTATTTTTGCCCGGTCGTGCTGCGGGCTCGCTCGAAAAACTTTTGCTTCTGTTTCTCCTAATCGCCTTTCATTCCATCAAGCTGCAGTGTATACATAGAGGCAAGAGTATAAGAGCGGAATCGCTATGGCATCTCTCTCGCGTCTCTCGTTAGCCGTGTATATATAGCAGAGATGGAGCTGTTATAATCGGGTCGACAGGATCGAACAATGGTTGTTGTTGTTGTTGTTGTACCTTACACGTACAACTATCCCGCGCGGGTCAAGTTTGTACACCCGCGTTCTGATCGAGAGCGGAAGAGTGACATTTTTCCCCCCTTTTCTTCGCTCCTGCAGGCATCGTACAACACGATTCGATGCAATTGCGGGTGGATTTGTTTTTTCATCGAGCTCACCCGTGCGAGCAGCCATACGGCGCGTCGGGGAAACATCGTGATTTTCATTTCCTTCCTTCCTTTTTTGTTTCTATTGTTTTTCATGCACGAATGGTGGATAATCAGCCCGAAGTGTATATTAATGTGTCACGGTTTATCATCGCTGACGTTCGATCATTAGTTTTTTGGGTGGTGATTGATGGTATTGCCGATGCGCGTACGAGTTGACGATTTCGATTTAAATACATGCGTATGTGACGGTGAAGTTTCCGGTGTACAGAGTATACAGAGTTGTAATTGCATCGATCCAAACGAATTACCAGTACTTGTCTCCTCACTTCGCGTATATTTTCAAACGTTTCCACACGCACACTTTCTACTTTTGTTTTGTCATATCTCGTAGTAATCGTACATGTTTCAGGGAAAAACAGTTGAACAATTTTTGAAGAAAACCTTTACGATACTCTTAACACGTTGATAATTCGTGAAATTTTTATTAATTCAAAGTCATGGTTTCTCGAGTTTGCTCCCGCACGGCTGTTTGGTATCTAGATCATGAAGCGCACTGAAGAACGGTTTAACAAAGTCTCATCCAACCAAATAAAACGTTTCCCTTACTTTATCCACTACAAATACCATCGTTCATCTCACCAGGATCCTTCTATCCATCCCCGAAACAGAATCAAAAACTTGAATTTCATGCGGCCCATCATCCAAGATCCGACGTAAAAAAAAATTTCATCACTCCGCATCGTTCGCAGGTAGGTATGCCATTCGGCTCAGCGAGTACTCGCAGTCCATTGTACGACTTTCGCAACCTCGCTCGGCACGAACAAAGGACGTACTTATACCCCGCGAAACAAAAATCCCGAATCCCGGAAACTTGGATCGAAAAAGAGAGAGGACAGGGGGGCTATGCGTTTTAATAGTCCGCACAGAATATGCAGTGTACACATAACAGGTGTGCTTACGCGTAGAAGTTTGACAGCAGAAAAATCGATGGCGTATCCAACAGACCTCCGAGTAAACTGCACAACAACGTAAACATGTGGGCAAGGGGCGTATTATCCAGGTATAACAACCCAACGCAGTCGAGTCGCAACAGCCCCCCGAAGGAAGTGAAATCGGGCGCTGCGTCATCCCCCTGTGCTGCACCAACAAAAGATACACCATCGGGCCATGCAATTGTATCATATTATGCCGCATTAGAAAGTTGGCGTGAATCAGCGAGCTCGTGGCGACAGGCGTCACTTCCTCCTCGTTCTTAAAAACCTCGGTCCACCGTCAGGACCACATTATTTAGTGCTCCATGCTGATGCAGTCGTTGTGTCTCGACTGTGCGTGCTTGCGCGCTACCTCGCATACCACACCCGCATTGCCGTAATAATACACAAGCGATACATATGTATATTCGCACGCGCATGTTGTTGCACGGTACATAGAGACGCAGATTTTTCGCAGAGATCTCGCCTCCATTATGAAATTGCCGGGGAAATTTGAATTTCGTGCGTTCGTGCAGCAGTTTGCGCAAAAATGCGCAAATGAACCACGAGACAACTACGGGGTACGTAAGTACTTACGCTTTCACCGTTGCCATTTCTTCTCTTCTGATGTGATACAGTCGGCGACACGAATCAGACCATTATTGGGTTATACAACGGCCGGGGAGGGCCGAGAGAAAAGTACGTCTATATAACAACGACTGCGCGCAACGCGGCGGCACACACGCCGCACGCGTATATAATAATAATAATGATAATAAGGTCGCCAAACGAATTTAGACTATGCCGCGACTCGCGCAACGCTCGCCCGTAAGTATTATAATATAACAATGGGAGTGGATTTCGTAAAATGCCCTCTCCCTCGTTTCCTTTGAATTCTCTCGATTCCACGGCTAAATTGCTCAGCCGTTTGATTATTTTTTTTTCTTTTCCTTTCTTTTGTTCCTCCCTCCTGTGGGTTATCTCTCTTTCACTCATTCTTCTCTTGGATTTTGGGCCGTGTCGCGCGTGTATATTGCGAACTTAAATCGACTTAAATTCGTTTGTTGGGAGCTTCGATACGAATCGGAGTACTTACATATTACGCGTGCGTGTCAGGTATCTGGATATATTGCGAGCGTCTACAAGAAGCTCGATCATTATTTTTAATGCGCAGAGACACGTATAGTTTAGCGTTGCTGTAGCGATCAGGTGTTGCCATCACTCTTTTGCGCACGAGTTTATACAACTAATTTTAAGAGCTTTTCGTTTGAACAGACTTACTATGTGCTTACTATTAGCGGATTTGTTGTTGTTTTCAATGCGACGATATACATCGAACGAAGGTACATATTTTGATTGAATTGTTTAACAAGTACATGTATATATTTACCATGTGTATATAATACATAAGTTTACGCAAAAGCAAATATTGTGTTGCATTAGATTTACACGTATTTAGTAGTATATTGATTTTACGAAAGTTTGCTACACGTATTACTGTCATTATTTTAAGCAAAGATCATCGTACCACACTATCACCTCGATATCACAGGACCCCGGAAAAAGTAAGATAGACAAGAACTTTAGAGGTCTTTTTTTGGTTTCATACACACGAACCCAATCCACCCTGCCCAAGCTGCTGCATCACGTTATATATTTTTGCAAAGCTTAAAAAATGATAACAGGATGACATGGGGATTTGGGCTTTGTATTTGTGCGTTTAGTGACTCAAAAATCACCTCGCACACGCGTTGTTCCATTCTTGTATACTTTACTTTTTTTCGTAAAGTCTCATGCTTACGTTATGTAGATTATAAAAAATGCCAGGTAAACATACGAGTACAATCATTGTATCAAACCACCGCTCGCATAATCAAACGAAACGACAGTAGCACAATTACCCCTCTATGCATTACACAGATTAATTATAAATACAACGAAAGTAGCATGTTAAGTAGCGCTAAACAATCGAAAAACAAGGCTCCGTGCATCAAACTAATTCCTCCTTGTTTCCATCTGTATTGCAGGTCGCGCAGTCGGAGCGTCACGAGCGTGCCCGGCGTACCTCAGCACCAGCAGCAGCAGCAGCAGCAGCAGGAGCCCAACAACCTTGTCGTCGACGGTGGCAAGGAGTCTGCGGGCCCCGATGAGATGTGGGCCCCGGGCTCCCACCATCGGGAGCTACCCGTCGACGTGCCCGACACCCTCCTACAGCAGGCCTACCCCAACCAAAAGGTAATGCTTAAACAACAACAATCACAACAGCAACCCAAGCGCCCCCGGCCCGTGTCACCTCCGGTACTCCCCCAGAGGGCCGAGCCCCAATCTCCCCGTGCCCCCAATACTGCACCGCCACCCCTACCACCGCCGCCCGCCACCCCTGCCACTACTACTACTACCCTCGGTAGCGCTAGCGACACGTCCCCGGACCATCCGCTGGTGTTTACCGGCGAGGACGCTGCTGGTTATCCCCCGAGTGGTCGTGGTGGTGTCGTCAATAACGGCCACGGGCCCCGCGAAATCGAGCTGAGCATCGACTCAGAGTCGACCGAGCGGCTGCTCATGGACGACGCGAACGAAACTAGCGACGGGAAGATCGGCGTCATCAAAGCCTACAGAACATCGGACGACGACGAGGAGGAGGAGGAGGAGGAGGATGTGGATGATGTGGATGAAAAAACAACAGAGCCGGCGAATCGCGTTGTCGACGCCGACGAGGACTATCCCTTCGCCAAGGAGGACTACCCGACGATGCTAAAGACCTGCAGCGACGACTCGGCCAGTCCCAGAAGCTCCTCGGGCAGGTCGGACAGCACCGTGCCCCTGGACAGTAGCTTGGTCCTGCGCAGCAGCGAGTCCACCATGTCCAGGAGAAACTCGCAGCTGGCGCAGATCGTGATGTTCGGCAAGGGCAACAACGGCAGCGGCAGCAGCAGCACGTCCTTCGACAATCCGGCCTACGGTCTGATGACCGATTTCTCCGACGTCAGGAGCCACATCGTCATCCGGCCCCTCGAGCCGAACGTCAACGAGCTCGCCCTGCTCATAGAGGACGATCGGGGGATCAACGGAAAGTTGGTCACCAACAATAACAACAACAACAACAACAACAACAAACCAACGCCGGAGACGGAGAAAAAGTCATCCTCGAGCACCCAGAGGCGAAGGAAGAAGCTCTCGAGTCCCGAGGCCGAGGAGCTGCTGAGGATCGGCTCGACGGACGAGCTGCTGGGTATCGGATCGTCCCCGGTGACGCGAGGCCGGAAGAAGAGGCAGCAGCAGCAGCAGCCGCAGCAGCAGCACTACTCCAGTGGCTACTCTACCCTGCGCAGCGACGCCTCGGCTGACTTTGACCAGGTCGACTACGCCTCCTTCCTCGTCGTCGCGAGCAACAAAAATTACCGCGAGGTCGCCGTCGATTGTCCCCCCGATTTTGTCCCCGTGACCAAGTCCCACCCCGTTTACCCGCCGCCCTCGCGATCCGGCACCCTAGAGTCGGCCAAGAGCACTACTACTGCTACTACTCCCTCCCCGAGAGCCCAAGCTAGCCTCGGCAAGCGAAGCGAAAACCACAACAACAACAACAACGACGAGGTGACAACAAGCCCGTTGTCGTCCCCAACGTCGATCGAGGGCAGCGAGAACGATGGCAACGAGAGCTGTAAGAAGGTAAGGAGGCCGGGCTCGCGGCTTAAGAGCCTGCTCAGGGACGGGCTGCACAGTCTCCGGCTGGTCGAGCCGCACCCGCGCCCCGCCGACCTTCCCGCCTGTCCGAGCAGCATCGCCGGACGCTTTAGCGCCATCCGCACCGCTGACAATCCAGCACCGCTTACTACCGCTGACACGCACGATTATCATCACCAATCACCCTGCACCACCACCACAATATCAAACAGCTGCGACACCCTGTCCGGATCCTTCGTCTACGCATCGCCGACGTCCGCGACCGCGAACGATAACATGACCGGGACGACCGGCTGCAAGTCCTTCGTCAATCCGACGTTCGTGCTCGACCACGATCCGCTCGACGATCTCATTTACGAGGACGTCGAGATACTGAAGCCGATCGCCGCCGCGCGCGAGGACGACGCCGAGGATGACGGGCGCGTGTTCGTGCAGGAGCGTAACCAGAACTCGCGGAACTCGCTGCGGGAGGCCAGGGGGCGCTTCGTCCCCGAGTCGGTGGAAGGGTCGCCGGGTGCCCAGAACCGGGACAACTCGCGACTGTCGATGGAGCGACGGGGCTCGTCGTTGGGGACGTTGAGCAGGAGCGAGCTCGAGCTGCTGGCCGACGATTCGGCGGGCGGGGACAGGTCGCGGCTGAGGAGGAGGAGGTGGCTGTCGGACGAGCGTCTGATCGTGGGGAGAAAGAGTTCGGCCGTGGTCTTCGACTCGGACAGCGCGTCGCTCGACGTGGACGGTGACGAATCGTGTTGGGGCGCGGGAGGGGAGGACGTCGGTGGGTTAATGGCGAAGGATCTCGGTACTACTGCTAACGGTGACGGAGGAGAGGACGAGGTGGTGGAACCACTGCCCGGATATGGTTGTAGTGGGAACGGACAGGTAATTTCTGGTGCCTAGTGGATTTTTCTCTTCGAGCGCGTTGACTTTTTGGTCCATCATCGTATTACAAGTCACGAGTGATTAGAAAAACGGTCTCGGGAAGAATCTACGGGATAGTAATATCTCGGTGCCTGATGATTAAAGTTGCGAAGGAACAATGGGGTTTTGAGCATGATGATGATTATGATGATGATGATGATGATGATGATGGGTGCAGGTTGAAGGACCTCGTCGAGTCTTCGTTGCATGCGACAGATACACAGGCGTGCATGTACACACACGTGGATAACTTACGCCGGAGTAGACAAAATGTTTCAGTTCAAAGGCATGAAAACTGCAAAAGGATGATGATGATGATGATGATGATAATAATTCACACCACACGCTTACGCATGTAATATATAAATACACTGTACACGATTCAATGTATAATAAACGCATGTAATATCCTTGGCTTGCGAAATAGACACATACCGACTGTATAGCTTATTCCTTGCTTGTTTTTTCATTGATAATAACTCACCCCCTTTCTTCCTCCTTATATTATATGCCTACTCCACCACGTAGCTTAGCGTACCTCCGCCTGCACTAATACGTATTATATTATAATGTGGCGAGCGAAATGACAGTATTATTTTCGCTCGGACAGGTAATTTTCAGCGCTGCTGCTGCTGCTGCTGCTGTTTATACATGTATACTCTCCATTATGGAAAATTATCTCTCGACGTTCAAGGCTGGCAGGGCCTCGAGTTTTTTTTGTCTACACATAATTTTGTTTCGCAGCTTTTCTTTTTTGTCCAACTTAATTGCAACACGTGTAATACACATACGTATACTTAATATATTCCACCTGCATTCTCCGGAAAGCGATTAAATTTTACGCTCCGAGAAGAAAATTGTGCGAATAAGTGATGGAAAATTCAATGACGATACTGGGATGCACCAAAAAAAAATGGTCATCGGGAAAAAATAAAAACGAACAAACAAACTCTAACATCGAGGAAGCGACAGTCGTATACTCACGTCCACGGAGGTGCAGCGATTAACGGGGATAAACGTGTGTTTTTCCGACCGAATGTTTCCAGGCCGCGCTCAACGGCGTCAAGCCGGCCATTCCGCCCAGGGACCAGAAGAGAGCCCCGGCGAGGCCGCCCAAGGATAATCTACGGCTCGCAGTCCAGAACAACAATGTCGAGGAGAGCGCCATCGGCAACGAGCTCGTCAAGACCGAGCCGACCCAGCAGCAGCTGCATTCCATACGAAAGTATCAGGTAGGTAGTACGACCGATGGCCGCCACTGCGCTATTCACTTTTTTTCTTTTTTTTTCTTCTTTTTCGAGAATCCCCTGCGCCGCCTTCTTTCTCGGTCCCTTTTCCTCTTCCGAGCTGCAGGTATTATACTGTTTTTTGCTTTTTTCGAAAGCCAGCAGTCAGTGTGCAGCGGAGGTGCAAAAACGTTACGTAGGTACAATATAAATACCTGGCAGTGAGTCAGCGTTCGGGTGCTAAAAAAAAAAAAAAAAAAACGGAAAAACCAGGGTGCGTATTGGAATATACAGGCTATAAAAGGCGTTGCGGAGAGAACACCGTTTTCTATAGGTGTGCGATGGTGTAAAGGTGGGTGTTTGCCTGGTTATAAAGGTGTACGACCTTACTCCTCTATTTTATATAGGTGTAATATAGTGCACGCGATTTTGGGGACGATTGGAGCAACGGAGGGTCGGCCGCTCCTCGCGCAGCTGTTGTCTCTGTGGTGCAACTGTAGATGCGATCTAAAAGCGCACAAGGAGACGCTCATAATGCGCTTCCTATTTTATATTAGTTTTTTTCTAAATTTTGTACTTATTGTGCAACTCCGAATCGTCATGCTCTGTTGAACATAACCGAAATTTTTAAAAAATGGGATGGAAGAGCGCATCGATCCCGATTTCTGTTTCAGAAATGATTATTATTTTTCTCAAACATTACAGAGCGTGACTGTACTGCAGTCAGTTCTATTCGAATTCGCGGGGATTTTCTGTGAAAAAACTCGAACCAACGATTTATTCCCTTCAAATTTCAGATAGGGCTCTTACCCAGTAGATTGGAGCTAGCACTCTCCTTCCCGCACGAGTCGAAAGCTACGCGCATTTCGGAACCGAATATAATTCACGGTCGCTCTTAACCCGCCCCGACGTCCCACAACTGTTACCTTTAAAATAGCAGCAAGCGCTCGCCGTTTCCCCCTCATTTTTCTCGAAACGCTCGCGAACGAAGAAAAGGCACTCGCGAAATTTCTTGGCAAGTGCGAGTGTATAGGGTTGCTCGCGACGTTCCATTTTCTATTTTGCTCGTTGCCCCCCTTTTCACCCCTTCGCCCACCGCCGACCTCCGAGTCGCTCTAATTCCCTTAAAACACGAAAGCTCTTTCGGAGTTCTCGAGGTTTTCCCCTCCTCTGAAATTCTTTAGTGAACCTACTCGCGCCAACGTTATTAATTTATTCTAGCGAGTGTCTGTATGATACATCCGTCCACTTGTTATACCTTTGGGGTCGACATTTTCCTACGAGGCACGTAGTACACTGAGAGACCAATTTGTTACAATAAACATAAAAAGTTAACTATTAATGTACGCACTCAAATCATTAACGTAATATATTAATAGTTAACATATCATGTTTATAGTGAACAAATTGGTCTCTCAGTGTATTACAGTTATCAGAGCATCAGTTACGATCAGTGCACTGTTAAAAAGATGTACGAAGAAGCAACTTCATTGATCATAAAGGTTTATCAGATCGAGACTCGTCGGCATCGATTTGTCATATTTTTTCCCTCGCCAGATATGGTCGTTTTTCTTTCATTTATACAACGTCAAACATGTTTCGTTATACCTATTTTTCTGTGATCATCTTTCCTTACCGTAGGTAATCGATCAATGTTGATATTATATACCGTTGAAATTCCAAAAGACTGTGGTCATAACCATAATACTGGCGAATACTTTTTTTTTTTTTTTTTATAGGTCCAGTTCACATTTTTGTGTCATCCAAAATGCATCTCTATGTTTTATCAACGATAAAGCGTAACAGTTTTCTGGGATTGTTTAAACATTTTTGAGACATCGCCGCACGATATCTTTGATTGACTGTCGGTAAAGCTGGTGCCCACCTTGCTGAAATCTTTCCCATGACAAAAATGTATCTTAAATAAGAATATATACTTAACATATAACGTTCCGCTTAGTCGAGATCTTAACAATATTACATATCTCACGTATCTTCAAATAACCGATCTCTAACTCGCTTTAAGTATGATATGGTAAAACCACGACGAAACCACTAATGAACAATTCCGTTCGATGGATCAAATTCCCCATTATATTTATTAAGCTCTTCTTCGGTTACTTTAATGATTTTTACTCGTAAAGAGGGCTATTTGATGAGCGTATAAAACTTTGTCTCCCTATGATCCTACAAAGACACTGCCACATCGGTTTAAAGACACTGTCAAACAAATTTTTACAACCGACAGAAGGTCTTATAGAAATTTTTTGATGATACTTTTGACGAGAATTTGTTTCTTGCGAACGATTAAAAACCCTTTAATGTTCGCCTGCAGAGTTCAAGAACGGCACATTTGCTGAACAAATGCATAAAAACCTGCAGTGCGTATTTTTGACCCATTGAATTCATTTTAGATTAATTTGGATATGATAATTCAATTGTTTTCGATTTCGCAATTTTATTATGAATACTTGTCAAACTACCTGCTTTCGTGACGCAAAAAATTCATTAAAGTTTTGTACTGTCGACAATATGACAAATTGTGTCGAACGGATTTCAATGTATCAATCCTTCCTGTTTAGTGAGATCGACCAATACTCTGGTCATGCAGTTACCAAAGTTCATTCTGTCGAATCTCATAATCCATTCACGCGGATAAGAGTACCTGTATACCTACCAAAAAAGAAGAATCCTCTCCATACACCCATCCCCTCACGAACATGAGCGTTATATACAGCGGGCACCTCGGCTCGCAGGATTTATCCTGGCATGCTCCTTTAGCCGCACGAGCGTCTCTGACTCTTTCGTTCTCTCGCAGTATATAAATGCCTGTATGCATCTTGAGTGCAGTTGTGCACCTATAGAAACCCATACATAAGTATAAGTACGTGTGCACGCGCGCGTTGTTCCCGCGGCCTGGAATTTAAAGAACGGCTCGTGTCGACGACTGCATGTATATATGCGCACCTAAATGCACCGGAGATTACTACCGCAGTGCCAACGAGTCTCTATTCTGCTTATAGAGTATATGGGCGTGCGTGCACCCATATATTACACAGCTGAAGCTGATATAGCTCAGGCGAAGCGGAATGGGTTACAGAGAGAAGGTGGACGGAGTCGGATGGAGGGGCTCCTTTTTTTTCAATTCTCTCTCCCTACCCTATTACGAGTACAGACTTTGTTTCTTGCTTGTTTTCCCGCCTCTGTGAATAAGTACTTGGAAAGGGACGTAGGTGCAATATCGTTGGTAAAATTGTGCCGGTAATATCTTGAGTGGTTTTTCACGTCGAGCGTTACGGGAGTTGCCCGGATTTTTCAAAACGCGCGCGCGCTTGGGATAGTTCTCTTGCTTAGTCATGCGATTCACGTGATTCAGGCTGAATCAATCTCACTTTCTCTCACGCGGCGCATAAAGTGTGGAACCAGATTGGTATGGGTATGGTTGCCGGATGATTCGAGCCTTCGACATTTGACTCGTGCAGTTTGCAGAAAATGTCGGACTAACGGGGAAAATGAATGCGTGAGATCGAGCCGGCTGCAGCTCGAGAAAGAGTCCTTTCAGAGCACGAGGCAAGAGAGAGAGCGAGTGAGCGTCGAGTGGGGAACGACAGGCCGCGTCAGCCGGGGCACATGGTGGTGGTGGTTGATGGCGGTGGTGGCGTGGCGGCCTACTATGCATGCCGTCACACACCCTGCGACACGTTCGAAATTTGAAATTTAAATTCGCTCTCTGCCACGCCGCTGCTCGTCCCTTGCGAGAGGAGGAAGAGGCGGGGTGGGCGGATCGAGGGAGGAGAGACAAAACACGTCGCGTACTCCGCACCGGGCTCGCAGCGCGCGCTGTACTCCGTACTCCCCATCCGGCGCATCTCGAGAGCCACAGCAGCCTCCTCCTCCTATCCGCGCGTGTAGGCTATATATATATATATATACACACACAGGGGAGAGGAAAGCTGTGGTGTCGCGCGTTTATCGCGTGCCGCCGGACGATCGCTATCGGTCCTCCTCGTTCTCGCGCCCGCTATACACGAGTTGTAAAGTTTCACCTACTTTCATCCCCGTCCCCCTCCCGCGCTCTGTCGCTGCTGCTCCCTATTTTTCCGACTTCGACTCATCTCCTCCCCACGCACTCGGAATCGGCGAAGGGGATGATGAATTCACAAAATAAAATAAAACACGAATAACAGCGAGAGGGGGAGCCCGGGATGAGCTTTCGAAATTTATGAGACCCCAGCCAGCAGCAGCAGCAGCAGCAGCGGAGGAGCCGGCGGCGCGCGTCAACCGCGTAAAATTAGATCCGAGTAGGCCGAGGGTGCAAGGGAGAAGCAGCGGCAGATATACGCACGCAGACGGATCTTCGTGAAATATGAAAAGGCCAATCCATTTCGCCCGATCCCAGCCCCCCTTCGCTTCCACCCCACACGCGCGCCTTCACACACGCGGCAGCAGCAGGACTCTCCGGCGCGCTGGGATCAATTATTCAGGCCTAGCCGAAACCTTGGTTTTTCCTTTTATTTTGGCGCGCAAATTGAAAATTGCCCCGAATCCTCGTAACAGTCCAATAATACACGCGCGCGCTCTTTTCCACTTTACCCAGGGAGCCCCGTTTGTTGCGATGTTTCACGCAGCGCGAAATTCTATTCTCCCCCCCCCTCCTCCTCTTTTCGTACGCGTGCCGTGCCGGGCCGGCCCGTCAGCTCCCTGAGCCGCCTCCCCCCCCCCCCCCCCCCCCCCCCCCCCCCCCCCGCCCCCCCCCCCCCCCCTCTCCCCCC
>JAPYYV010001838.1:0-38046 GCA_030522625.1 Copidosoma aretas
ACATAACTTATCTGCTAGACTCGGGCAGGTGCCTCAGGCACTCCCTACCATTGCCTGCGTGCCTATAGGTTTACCTTACATATTACGTCTTCTATTTTTATACAAGAGAACAATTACTATATTAATAATAAGCTTTTTTCTTTTACGCTTACACATGAGAAGGAAACAAGCAACAACAACGTTTTCAGACTTTTTTTATTTGCCTGATCGTACCTTAGGTGTAGCAGAGGCCTAGCTAAGCCCTTATTACAGCCACGTCACGATTTTTACTAAGCAGCAGTATAAAGAGGATTTGTCCAACTGTATATGTAGATAGAGCTAAAGCAGCTGTGGCGCACGATTACCGTGTGCATGGAAAAGAGAGAGACGGATAAGCAGACTGTAGTCATATAGTCAATGCAGTTTTTGTGTGCAGTAACAGCAGTAGATCCTTCCAGGTCTGCCCTCGGCAGACAATCAGACGGCAGTTGACAAAGATAAACGTGCATACGCCAGCCTGTTTGCTTGTCTCTCTCTGCATTGGACTTCAAGGAGGTCCCTATAGTGTCGCAAAAAATCTTGTTACACTTTTTTCGGTATAGCCACCATCCACCCAAAGCCTGTAACGCGAGATGAAGAACTCTGTTCTAAAAACTTGGAGGGCGTACAGTTGAGGTGCCAGAGCATTAGAGTGTAGTGGTAGTGGGTACTGTTTCTTTATAACAATACGATATTAAGCCTAAAATTCGTTGATGGACACGTTAAATATCGTCCTAAAGTGTCTACTTTGACGGAGATACGTACAATTGATTGTTATTGCAAAATAACTTTAAATCTGCTATATTCATAAGTTTCAGATTATTTTAGTAAGTATGGATTTTAGAGCAAAAAAAATTTTAAAAATAATAGAAAAATGTTGTAAATGTTTAAAGAAATCGAAAAGCCGAAAAACGCCCAAACATTACCTATGTTACCCCAACGATTTTTTTTTCAAATTAACAAATAAAAAAGTTATAAACAAAAAACCGCAGTCAATAGGCCATACTTTCTCCAGTTTAAAGCTTGAACTTTACTAACTTTGTGCAAATGACTGCGTGAGTTTTTTCTTTAACTTACAAAAAAATTCGCTGTAGGACCAATGGAAGCCAATATGCGATATTTTTACTTTTTCATTAATTCTGGCTGTAGTATTTGATAATTCGACATCGGACCTTCACAACCATTTACCATACT
This sequence comes from Copidosoma aretas, assembly GCA_030522625.1. Classification (NCBI taxonomy): domain Eukaryota; kingdom Metazoa; phylum Arthropoda; class Insecta; order Hymenoptera; family Encyrtidae; genus Copidosoma; species Copidosoma aretas. The sequence continues at coordinate 1,213 of JAPYYV010001838.1, forward strand.
CAATTTTTTTACTATCAATAAGGTTAATCATTTTGCATGTAGCGACTAATTTAGTGAATCCAGAAGCAACGTCAAACAGCTCTGCTACATCACTGTTCGAGCTAGTGCGCATACGTGGTATACTGCTGGCCACAGCTGCTCACTTTAAGCACACTGCTATTCTTGACTAATTTTCTTAGTTGCTACATGCAAAAAGATGAACCGAATGGATAGGGAAAAAATTGTGTATGGTAAAATAAACCCTTAGCAAGAAGATCGTGTAGGTCCAAAGTCAAATATGAAATATCACGGGCAAAATGAATGACAAAGTAAAAGTTTCGTATATTGTCTTTTATTGGTCCTACAGCGATTTTTTTTTGTAAATTTAAAAAAAAATTCACGTAGTCATTTGCACAATGTTGTTTAAGTCAAATATAAAAATTATCAAAAATACAGTCTATCACTTACGGTTTTTTGTTAATAAATTTTGTATTCGTTTGGTTGAAAAATAAAATGCTTAAGGTAACAAAGAAAATGTTATTCCGTCCTCATATCAAAAACTTAGATGTCGATCTCATGCCGGTAAGAAATTTTATACGCATTTGATGTTTTCAATCACCAATTCTATGATAAACTGCCATTCTATGATTTCGCGGTCGGACTTAGCGTAGAATGAAAACCAAACTAATGTCTATAAGTTTTCCAATTTTTATGCAATTTTGAATATTGCAGCAAGTGTTTTTATGAATTAAAATTTGTTTGCGTTTTGTCACGTTCTCGGCTTCAACAAAAAATTTCCAATTTTTTTTAATGCTTATTTTTTATGCAAAATTATCAAATAAACAACTTATGCATAAAATATTCTGCTACAAATCCAATATTTACAAATATACTCAAGAAAAACTGGATAAAGCCATTTTCAAAGTTGTTTTGCAATACGAATCAATCTCCGTCGAAGTAGACACTTTAGAACGATATACGACGTGTTTTTTTACTAATTCTATACTCAATATCGTTATGTTATAAAAGACCTTCACACTTTACTATGCAAAAAGATGCTACGCTTCACACTTTCCCCTTTTTGTTGGGTCTGGTGTCCTGACTAGAAGCCAATACATAGGCAGCATATCGTTTAGATTCTTAACAATGTACTGTAGAGTGCTTTATGTAAGGATTAGAAAGTGAGATCAAAACTTCATCAGCTAGATTGAAGAATAATTCGACCAATATTATTGTGGCAAGGGCTATTTATACAACGAAGATGCTTGCTGCACAACAAGCTTTGCGAAAGCAAACAGTTGGACAAATCCTAAATAGCCAGCATAGAACCCACATCAGGAGGGTAAGTCATCTTTTAGAAGATGACCATCCATTAGTAGTAATGTGTCCATCATGTACGAAAACAGACCGTTCTAAAAGTCAACTCAATTTGAACAAATTTAATAGTGGCATAACTTTACACACACAGCAAAAGTGTAGATACTATTTAATGCGAAAATAAATTGATAACACATAGTATTGATGTGTCGATAACGATTATCAAGATAAAAATACTTATCAACTTGGTCAAAAAGACGATCACTTGGCAGTTAGTTGCTTTATTTACCACGAAATGTTTGAAGATATTACACAAAGCACCATGTCATGTCAAACAGTAGGTCAGTTACGCAACGCTGCAGGCCTTACAGCCCCACACTTCCTTAATGTAGCTAGATCGCCATTTATTTTCCAAACTCACAGAAAGCAAAAGACAATCAGTAATATCTGCCAATCGAATATCGTCAAACTTACGATAAGCCGAGACATAAAGCGACCATCTGCAAGAGTCGTGATTACCGCAAAAGAAATAATGACATTGTTAAATGAAGAAACAACAAGCGTAATAATAAAGAAACTAACTTTATTGCTGGGTTAAATTTAAAGACACCTGATTACACATCGTTGTCCGGTGAGGTTTCTTACACAGCCAAAAAATTAAAAAAACATAAAAAAAAAAAAAAATACTCATACAGCTCAAGTTACTTTAAATAAGCGCCAGAATACATTTAACGAATATGAAGAATCTTATGTTAATTGTCATGCAGGTTTTTTAGAACATACGATCGAGACGTTATCGAAAATGATGAAACTAGTAATATGTCTAAGCATGGCAATAGAAAACCCTTTTCGAAAATGTATACTTCTGTGCCGAACGAAATTACTTAAAGCTCTGTGTCAGCAGTCAATGGAACGTTAGCTATCAGTAACCAAGATAGATCCACTCAAACATAGGAGTTACACACTAAACTTTCTGCATAATTTAACATCAGTAAGCCTTCTTCCGTTGCACATCAAAATAAAGCTATGGAAAATCCAATAAGACAAAGTAAAAATGTTCGACAAGAGAATTCGTTTTTCCAAACTCCATCAAAAATCAAATTTTGTATTGACACTAACTTATCTAATTAAAATTTCTCAGTTATGCATTCGGCAGAGAAAGTGGTAAAATATTTCGCAAAAAAAATACAAAATTTTCAAAATAATTAAGATTAAGAGTACCTTATCTTCTGCTGACAATACAATCAAAGATAATACATGTGTTCTTGAATATTTAAACTATTAGTTCTGTAGCAGTTTTACAATTGATAGAATAAATATTTGTACGATCATCAAAAGCGTTTTGAATTGTAAAATTATTATTGTAGGATAAATATTCTTTATATTATGTCCGACAAATAAGAAAAGTGAAGGTTTTAGTAATTCGAAAGTATAAAATTGTAATATTAGTCTTTTTGATAGAATAAAATAAAGACAAAGTTTCAAAAAGTATTTTTTATATTTTCTTATTATGAAAGTGGTAAAATTTTATAATTATTCTTTTCAGAATTTAAAACTTTTGTCCTAAATTTTTAACTAGTTTAAAATGAGTAATTCTGTCAAATAACACTTTACAATTTAAATTTGTCTAAATTTACATTTTTTACATTCGTACATAATTAGACCTACTCATTTTTAAAAGATAAAAGACCGAGTAACACGTTGTAAATAGTGAATTTGTGGTTTTGCAAATTTAGAATAATTTATTTTAAAGATTCAGTCTTTTAAACAGTGTAACAGAAAAATTTTCCGATTCTAACGTTGAAATTTACCAATTAGAATTACAGTGTAGAGAACGAATTTCTACAGCAAAAATGATAAAAAAGAGTTCACGAAAAAATTTATGTGGATAAAAAGCCAAGTAATTTTTTGTATGTATTATATGCCTCCTGTTTTTCCTTTGTTTACCTGGCTTATTATGTACGCCCATATTATCAGCCATGCAAGAAATTACTTATAACCATTAAAAAAAAAATTATGTATAATGAATATTATATATTTTTACAATGTCAAAGTAAACAAATTCCTACTTGTGAATAAGAAAGATTATATTTCTAAGCATAACTTGATTATTTGTAAACAAAAATCGATTCAAATTATCTTAAACTCAGGCAAAATTATTAAGATTCCCGTAGCTCAGTTCTAAATTTTTTAAAATTAAATTTCTTTCATCTATTGTCCATAGCTATTGTCGCTTCTTAGGCTTCTTTTATTCCCTTTTTTTCATCTAACAATTTTTTTCTTTCTGCCTAACGCATCTTTTTTCTTTGTAATTCCGATTCTTTTGGGTATTTTTTTTTTCTTCTGGCAAGCGCAAGTCCCAAAATTCATTTGACGCTGCAGCTGCTACCATCTTAGGCTTTTTAGATTCTTCACGATTTTCTCTTTTTTTTTTAGGTAAATAATCGCTGGGTAGTGAAACACGATCAAAAAAACGTTTACGCTTAAGAGTACCTGTAAGTTATCAAAAATATGGCAAAAAAATCGGATACTTTTAAAGTAAAAGAAATATAGAAGACAATAGAACACTTGGACCAACATTAACGATTTTTCTTTTTTGTTTTCCATGGGTTCCAGCTTGTTATTCAAAATTTTTTTTAATTTTTTTATTTGAAAAAAATAATTTTCTTTTATCTTCTCTCACACTTGGGGTAGGATTGCTCAGCGATGAGGCTTTGCCTACAAAATAAAATTAAATAAAAAATAGTGAAGTTCAACTTTTGAGCAAAAATATTAAAACATATATAGTCACTTCTCGTACATTTTGATGTTGATTCTTCATTGAATTCATTTTAATTATTGGTCGAGCAACTCGATTGATACACATTAATATTTTGTTTTTTAAACGAATCCCTCTACTTTATTTTAACATCATTCGATAAGGTAAAACTGCCACTAGACTCCAAATTATTTATTGTATCGTCATCAATCACAGGTATTTGTGCTATCTCCAAATCTTAAATCTCATCCATAATTGTCTTACTATAACAAATAATAGAAAAAAATAATTTTTTATTTTTCTTTAACCGTTGTGAGTGTAAATTAATTGTTCGATGAGAACTATCTCCTTGCTCAAAGATTTGTTTGTTTGAAAATTTACTAGAAAAACATCTTAAACTCTCATTCTTGCAAAAAAATTACACATGATTATAATTTGAAATTTTTTAAAGTTTTTTAACATTTGGTAAGTCAAAAAAATCAAATTCAGATTAAAATTTTGTCACATAAATATATCAAAGTGAATGGTAAAAATCAAATTGTCTTAATTATTGAAAAAAAAAAATATATAAAAAAAAGAAAAATAAATATTTGGTAAAAAGTGTAAATACTATTACTGTACAATAATTAATCCTTTTGCCGAAAAAATGTATAAATAAAAAGAGTGTAGATGTAAAGGAAATTTAACCACATTTGTTCTACCATCTGATACTGTAAATAAGGTACTACCTATTTGGCTGCGCGAAAGTTAATTCTTCATCATCTTTCTCTATTCTCTGCCAAACTATATTCACATTTCCTCTTAGTCTTCTCCAATACTCGAGCAAACCTTCGAATTTCTTATCACTATTCCATATTCCATTTGACTTAGATACTTTAAAATAGTTTTGTAATTGTTGATCAAGAGATTTTTTAAATCCTTTCAAAAATTCAACCTACTTGATAAAGAGCTCTTATTGGTGTTGTTATGGCTTTCTTTTTCTTTTTTTCACTATACATATCATAATCTATAGCATTTTCGTTAAAAATCCATAATGCAGTGCACTTAAAGCCACTTCGAACAATTTAAGCTTCTTCTCTTATATTCTCAAGCGTCACTTTAATAAGATTCGGTAAATGTCTTTTTCTTAGACAACTTATATTATCATCTGTTTTCCACTTGTTGATAGTTTTCGATCTGCTTGATTTGGAAGGTGCGAAGAAAGACACATCCAACGGTTAAGATATGTGGGTTTAGTAAGAAAAGAACTTGATAATATTAATAATAATAATTTCAATCTAGTGATCTCTACAGAATATTATCAGTGGTATAGAAGCATGAGATGAATGACCATCCAAGTGGATCACTATGGGTAACATAGGCTTATTTACAATTGCACAAGGATAAAATACGTTTGTTATGTATCCATAAAAAGTCTCAGTAGTCTGCTAATCAGTTTTAGAATATTCTAAGCCCTAATCTCGTCGACAATTCATTAAGACTTTATCCAGAATATCACTATATTTTTTGTACATCGACATAAGAGGGGCATGAGTACCTTCGGCGTTATACATAAACATAGTAGTAAAATATTACTTTCTCGTTACCATCAACTTTTTCATACAATTTTCTTTAACCCACTGTGGAAATTACTTTTCTGGCCTTTGTACACAACTCTGCACTTATCTTATCACAACTGAAGACTTGTAAGGGTTTTAAGGTGAGCAAGTTTTTACTGTTAAAAAACGACAGGACTCCCAAAAACCATTATCTTAAATGCTCTTTAGTTGCCTCTGCCCGTGCCTTGATTAAATTTCGTGCCATCCTTATATTGGGTTCTAGGTTACGTTTGAAAAAACCTCCTGTCCAGTGTCATCCGGGTCTTCCATTTTTGAACTTGGTCTTTAAATTTAATGATCTTACATACTCTTGCACACAATCTAGAGGTTCTCCTTCTTTTAGAGGGTCTTCTCTTTTAGCCTACAATCATACGGTTATGTTAGTATGTAAGATTAAATACGGTAATGTGCGATCCTTCAAGAAATTTTTAAACAAATTAAAACTCTAAAGTTAATTCAGTTGCAAATTCCATTGTCCGTGAACTATCTAGCGAATCAAGTAAAGTTTATGACTTCTACTTATACATAACGTAAGAATTTTTTGATAAACGTCAAGTATTTATCAGTGAGTCTACAGTTTGTACAATAACGATATGATTGTCTATCAAGCGTGGCTGACCCGATATCAACGTCTGTATTTGCTTATCATTAACGCATTTCTTGCTCTTCCACTCTATAAATTTGTGGACGTGTGGTCCAAGTGTTGCTCTTTTAATTCGTGGTAATATTATTTTTCAAAACTATGGCGGATTTTCAGAGGAACGACAAAAAATACAAAGACATGTTTCAACACAAAAAAAAGTTTAAAGCAAAAAGTAATAGCACCATTATTAAGAGCAGGTGATAATCAATCGATTACTATTTAAAAAAACTTTTTTTTTTATGTTTCTCAGTTCGTACGAGTGAGTTGAACACAGTCTACTTGAGCGGAAAATGCGCCGCCTGCGGGAGGTAGCCCGATCTCGCTGATCTTGCTGATACACGGATGCTTAAGGCGAGCAAGATAGGCATGTGTGTAGAAATAAAGTAAGAAAGAAAAAAAAAAGAAACTAGATTTAGATTCACAAATATCATGTTGGATTTTAATGCAAACATACCAGGATTTATACGTTAAATGTAGGCAGGAAGGGTTAGCCGAGGAATAAATGTAAAAAAAAAAGGGAATTATTTACTTTTTGCACATAACAAAAAAGGACAAGAGAAGAAGGCCTTATTCATGATTGATCAAAGAATTAACGGACTTAATCAATGAAAAAAATACAAGATAGGCAAAGAAGTCGATGTTGTGCATTAATAAATGGAGGATTCGAAAACGATAGTATGTATAAAAAGAACTACAAAGAAAAGTAAGCTTGACAAAATCAAAGCTAATTTTACAAAGGAAAGGAACACTTTTGTCAATCAGAAGATACAGAAAAACCATATAGTAATTGGCAACTGTATCATCCGTCAAATGGGAAAAAAAAGAGAACGGAAGAGAGAGAATAATAAAGCAAAAAGAAAAAAATATAGGTGAGTTAAGAAGTTTGTAAGTGATGGACTGTAGGATCTGCAATAAAAAAATATACATAAAGAACACATTGCTATGTAATGAGAAAAAAAAACAACAAATGAAATATTAATTCCAGTCAAAAAAAAATTGTTGTAAATTTCAATTGACAAAGTTTTTTCGCATACCAGCGATTTTTACTATAAAAAGGCGTGCAAGTATAGCGCAATATAGATGGAAGAGGTCAATATAATAATTTGACTAATTGCAACAAATACCCATCAATTAAAAATAATAATTTCAATAATAAATGAAGGTCAGAAAAATTTAATTGAAACAAATATAAAATATTTGACAGAAATAATGAAACACAATTTTATTGCTAGAAATTATAAACATTTTCAATAAATTGCAAATGTGGAAGAACCTTTTAATTACAAAAGGATTTTTTTTAGAAAAAAAGGTAATCAAAAGCATACATACAGTAAACTTTTGACAGCAGAATGTGTTATCCTGTTGTAAAAAATAGTCAGAGAATCACAATAATTATAGAAACAGCCAAATGTTCATTTCTTTGGGATTTTTTAAAAATTTTAGAACATAACAAAAATATGCGTTCTATCGAAGACAGCTTTTCAAAATTGTTACTTGATATTGGTTAAGGAAAGATTGAAATATTCAAAATCTTTTAATTTGGAAAATGAAAGATTTATGTTTAAAAATATTTAGGTCAGTAGACAATTTTTCAAAGCTGAGTGTTACACTTACTTCTCACAATGAATACACATATTTCTCAAATAATATATGTTGAACCAAATGGAAGGAAGCGTGAAGACATATTATAGTATTGATCATGCATCTTAGACGTTGACAAATCTGACGATAATATTAATATTTATTATCCGATTGAAATTTTACAGAGTATTCGTGAGGGTCCACCATCTTATAAAATTATTTTGAAAATTAGAGTCATAATTATGTAAATAGGAAATCTGCGTACATATGATGGTTTATGTGATGGTACAAAAATGAAAATAGCAAAATTATTAGAACATAATATTGATGCAGGCGTAATAACTGGTGAAAAAATCGGTCGAAGAGTTTTTATACCAAAAATTTTATTAAATACTGGAAACACACCTTCGTTACCATTCATTTACTACAAAACGAAGTTTTCCTTAGTAGGCACTTACAGAGCTACCGATTTTTCTGATCCTATCGCAGTAGAAAGGGAGACCGATGATGCAGTAATAATAGAGTATTACAGATTTTTAGAAGAAGTAAATACTCTAACGGTTCGCAATTTCACTCTATCAAATGACAACATTTTGAATCTCCAGTACATTGTTTTCAAGACTCTATTTGTCGGAAAGTGCATCAATGCAATCGTTAGAAATAAGGCCAGTCGAAGATATCCAATGTGTCTTTGAACGATGAATAAATTTTTCGGCCAACCAAGTAATTTGACGCCAGAAGAAGACCTATCATGTTGAAAGTCATTACTTGGACTCTTGCATTGTCTGATTAAATAGTTTGAGCAATTTTAATCCTTGGATTACAGAAAAACAATTACGTCATAGTAAAAAGACGGATCAGGTAAGAGAAAATATATTTATGTGTGTGTATATAGACGTTAAAATTTTAATGATATTGATAGACGATGGGGTGGATGGAAATTTTTTTATTTTCATACTTACAAAAAAACATTTTTTAATATTAAGGTCATTTTTATTGTATTATATTTTTTCCCAGATAATTTTCTTGGTATCATTTATTATCAGTGAATATTCTCATGCCTAAAGTAGAACTCAACGACAATCTTGTCAATGGAGCTCATCATATTAAAAGCATTAATTGCTAAAGAAAATATGTTTTGGATAAATATAAAGATGAGAAGACCAGTCTTCGAAAAAATATGTATATAACTTTCGAGGTTAGAGCAGACCAGATCTCACAAGGGACACCCTGGTGATAATGAGGACATTACTGGGGACAACCCTGGGCTAGAATGTTATTCAGACCCGAGGTCAAGCTGATCTGTACTCATCATACGTCTATTCTGTACTGTGAAGTATTTATCTGCTGTAGCCAAAGAAGCCGAAACAGACAGCTGACAAGTACAGGTTGGCTAGAGGTGGGGTCTGATAAATGCCTCTGCCTTAGGGACGTTTCTAGCTTGAAATTTTCATGAAGATGACTTTGGGAACGTTCTTGGGGATATCATTACAAAATAGTATGTATAAAAAGAGTTAACTGAGGCCTATATGAAACATTTTTGACACAAAGTAGGCGCTGAAGTGGTACAGAGAGACAATCTTACTAATATGATAAATGTTAAAGCTTATGTGATTAGATTTATTTGCGCATTCAACCGAACCTGCGCGTCATCTCCAGAAGAAGCTGGAAGCCTAGAAGGCGTGCTAAATATACACGGTGTGCATCAGATTTTTTTTTTTAAATGGGTGAAATTTGTACAAAAAAATTTTATTTGGGTACGTAGCTCAAATAACAATCTTTGTATGAGCCAAAAATCTTGCATAAAATAGTGGTAGTGTTATTAAGAAAAAGTGATAGTAAGCTAGTTGGTCGGTCCAGCACCGTGCATGTAGAGTACCTATACACCCTACATAAATGTATATGTGTTGTAGGCACAACAAACGTATGTCCGTTGCATCGGTAATTATTACCGTGGCTCTATGAATGCTTTTTAAATCACTTGCTTTCAAGCACAACGCGTGAATTTCTAAAAAGTTGACCTTTTTTGTCAAACCTACAAGTATTAAGTGATTAGCATTGAGTGCTTACTTACCCTCGAAAAACGTGCCTTTGTTAAAAAATTTTAAAACATTTACTAAACTTAGTATATTTTTTATCTCCGTTCTTGATACTGTTTACGACCACAAAAATGGATTCTTTTCGAACGTATCCGTCAAGTGACGTCAATCACATCACATAACCTATGCTTACTTATGTCTATTTTATATTGATGGTCACCTAAATTGTCAATTAACTCGATGCTCTGAAAGAATCCATTTCCGCAGATGTACTGACACGTATTGTTGCTACAACATATATACCTGTATGTAGGATGTCTATAGGTATACTGCATAAACGGAGATTGACCGACCAACTGGCTAACTATCACGTCTTACTAATACCATAACCACTATCTCATGCCATACTGTTGGTACATACAAAAACTCTTATTAAAGCTAAATCCCCAAACTTGAAATTTGGTTAAATTCCCCTTATTTTATAAAAAATAAAAAGAAGATTCTGACACACTTAGAGTATTTTCAGTGAATTAGCTGATTTTATTCACTCTTTGTTCGATTCCAGCTTCTCCGCGAGATGGCGTGCAAGCCCGGTGGAATATAGTGATCCTGTAAGAAGTGATCGGACTATGTTCCACCATGTTGATCTGAATTATCATCTTAAGTATATCTGTATATACTTTTTGGATCAACAGGGCGGAAAGAATGCATGAAATTTCCCATTGAAACTCTTCTATGATTGGCCCTGCCTTTTTAGATCTACATGGTGATGGCCAATATGAATTGCGGACATTTATTCCGATCACTTCGTACAGGATCACTAGTGGAATATGCTGACGGATATTTGTTCCTTCATCACGTGAAAAGTACTAAATGGCTTAAAGCAAAAGTTTGTAGGTAGGTAGATACTGACATATAATGACATATTGGGTTATTTCCAACCTTCGGTTTTCCATCTATCACATAAATTTTTCGCATTGGCCAATAAACACCTAAATAATGCGATTTTACAACTGTGAGCTATCAGCGAGCTCTGACTATGTGGTAACTGTGTGCATGGGACATTATTGCTGGCATGCAAAAATGATTTTAATGATTTTCACAATAAATTTACGTAAGAAATTGTAAAAAAAAAAACACCATATCTAAAATAAAAAGATGAGAAATAATCATTTTTACCAATTTCTTCAAGGCAAAGAAAGATAGGGAGCACACATAGAGAAAAAGGTTAATATTAAAACATAAACTCTAATTGTGTTCTTTTAATATAACTTTATTAAGTCAATTTTAAAAACTTAGAAATATTTAAAGCAGGGTTGGATAATTATTATATGCAGATAAGCGAACTTTAGAATTAATTTCGTAAAAAAAATTACCTGAAAGGTTAGAAAATAGCCACGGCACTAAAAAGAAGCAAAAATGGCAAAAATAACGATTTTTACGGGTATCCTGAAGGAAAACAAAATTTCAAGGTAAAAAAGCATTTGTAAATTTAAAAAAATATTTTTAATCTTTGCTATTTGACTACATCTTTGTTTAAGCGAGGTTAAAAACTCTCAAATAACTGTAAGTGTCCAATCACTTTTTTCAAATGATTTGATAAAATGAAAACCTGAAAACTGAAAAATAAACTAATAAAATAAAGAGGATGCTAGTGAAGCCAAAAATAACAATTTTACATCCTCTGGATGAGACGGATCTTTTAGGCACACAAGTAGAGGAAACAAAAAATATAAAAACTTAACCTTCATAGCGGCTATTTTTGATCTCCATAAAATTAAGTTATGAAATTAAGGTAAAATTTACAGTATGTTAAAAAATTATTGTCATGTATATCTACAAATTATTGTTTTATGATTTTGCTTCAGTATCAAAAACCTTAAAAAACTAAAGAATAACTGTCCAAAACTGATAGTACTTACGCATTTTTTTAAGGATGTTTATGAGCATCATTGAGGGGTGAGGTCAAAAGCTCCCCGGCCCCGCGCAGCACTGCCCCCTCTACCGCGCATCTTCTCCTTCAGCCTACGAACTGGATATTATGTTCAGGTTTAACATTAATATTATCTGAAACGTGCTATAATGTACCTCCAAATTTTGCTCACTGACTACAAAAACAATACTTTATCATTAAATATGTTTTCTTTTCACATCTCTGCATTTTTACGAGTTTTTGTCTGTATAAAAAAATAATTTGAGGTCTACTCCCACAAGAACGTATGTTAAAGAGCTCTACTTTAGCATTGATTTATTTATAAAAATGACCGATACAAAATACTGTAAAAATTCAAGGTGATTCATAACATTTTGAAAAACGAATTCCCATAGTTTTATATTGATCCCTAAATTTTCTTTCACTTCCGACCATCCCTTTTGGTATAAGAACAGCAGAGCGCACAATTTAAAAGGCTTATATCTGTATCAGAATATATTAAAAATTATTACTGTTTTGGCTGTTCATTTATAAACTTGAGGTAAAAATTTTGTGAAAAAAGCATAGCGTATGATATCACTATTATAGATATGCGCAAATCATTTGCTGATAATTTTTAGATAATATAACCTAAAAGAATTTAAAATCCAAAATATCTTTAATTAAAAGACAGATGTGTAAGAAACAATAATTTTTTATGGTTTCTTGAAAAGGGCTTGCATTAAGTTTATTCAATTCAAATATAAATATGCCACAGGACATACACACATACATAACATTATTAATTTCTGTAAACGCATAAACGCTATGGATTTTTTGAATGTTGACGTATTTTGACTCCACAGATACGTTCGTTTTCCATTGTCTTAATAAGTATATACCATAAAGAATTAGAAAAAAAATTTTTTAGAATTATTTTTCTACTTTATTTTGCTTAATTTTTACAAATTATTTACTAAAATTTTTTTAAACATGCTATAATTTATTCTAAAATTTCTTAAATTAATTTAATGGAGATAGGTCTAAAGAATATCACATAAAAGTTACGTTTTTATATTAAAAAAATTATCTATTTGCTCGCTCAAAAGTTTCATTCTCTTCTTGAGAACGAGTAACAATTGTTATTCTTGGCCTAACGAGCATTCCCTTAGTTAAAAATCTTTATTTTAAAGAATGTTTGGGTGCCTGCAATAATTTTCTGAACATGTTAGAATTATTTTAAAATTTGTAACATGGCTATTATAAATATATCGTCAAAACGGAAAGATTGGGTTTATATTTTTCTAATCACCAACTATTCTCTTAATACATATTGAAGTTCCGTCTCCTTTTAGACTACCGGTCGAAATTGCCATTTCTCGTATATCTTAATTTCTTTTAGTGAAATAACTTTTATATAACCATTTAGGTTATGTTTCTACAAAATCACTACAAAAAAAATTTAAACCTTTGCCATGTCTGTCTGACTCTGCTACAAATATTTTAAAGTTTTTCTTACTTCATTCAAAAATGTTTAATATTAACCTTTTTCTGCATGTGTGACCCCCGATGTATTCTTGCCTTGAATAATTACACAAAAATTATTTTTATTGGCCTTTTTTATTGAAATGTGGCCTTTTTACAATTTTTGAGGTTATAAAATCGGAATCATCATTTAAATTATCTCTGCGAACAATAATTAATGTTTTTAGCAAGCAGTAATTACATAGTAAAAGTTTAGCTATAACTTACAGTTAGAAATTTACATCCTTCAGACGTTAGTAGGTTAATGCGGTAAAATCATATGATTAATAATACATCATTGGTCTGCAAGAGCCTTATCTGTTATTCAAAGTCATTATTCACCTTCTTTTAAAATTTTCTTTAGACCGTTCAGTACTTTTCGCGTGATAGAGGAACAAACATCTTACCATTCGAACACGAATTCTTAACATTTATATTATTTAGATTGTCTCTCTCTACCACTTTTGCGCCTCCTTTGCGTCTAAAATGTTTGATGAAGTCCTCAGTTTGCTTCCATTATCTCTAATATGTAGTAATGATGTCCGAAAACTGCGCGCAGAGCCGACAGCAAACAAAAGAACACTCACTCTGTCAATAATGTAACAAACCGGGGCATGGCACATCTGACTGCAACGTCTGCGCGTATTGTAAACGCCAGGGCCATACACTTCAAGATTACCGAAAACGACAGTATAATGAACGTATGACACAGGGAAACGCACCGGGAAACCCAAATAATTAGCGTGACTCAGGGAGCTCCCGAGCCCTCAATGCGCTCCACGGATCTGGATCATATCTTAATCGAGTAAACGCCGTTAAAGTAGAAGTAAGGCCCAGTCACGTACCTTACCTGGAGTTTCACTTAGAGGGAAAGGTAGTGAGTCTGATGGTCGATTCCGGCTCCCATGAAAATATAATGAAGATTGACAGTGTACCGCGTAACGTACTCATCGAGAAGTGCAAACCCATGAAATTCCAAGGAGTCGGTGGTGAAACGGTGCCTTCCAATGGAAAAATAAAACTAAAATTGTTTGAATATGTAGTAACATTTTGCGTCGCCGAAAGTCCATTCACTATACCACACAGCGGTATACTAGGAGTGAAGTTTCTATTGGACTTGCGGTGGGAAATGAACTTCGCGCATCAACTACTAAAATTTTCGAATCAAATCACCAGATTTAAACAGCGCCTACGCAATACCACCGATAAAATGCACTGTGTCAATTTAAACCAGGCATACGGAGAATTTTTATACTTTAATATACAAAGACCCAAAAGGCAACTTCACGTCGACACTGGAGCAGAGCTCAGCCTAATCCAAAAGCGCCTAATTACAGATAACGACATAGTCGACAACAACGACCTTAGACTAATCAAAGGGATTGGGACTAACCACAAATCTACTCTTGGCTCGGCCGTTATCAGCTAAGGGGCCCTGGAAACCAATTCTCAAATTATCCCTGACGACCCTGAATTGCCGTTTGAGGGAATACTAGGAGCCGACTTTTTTTACCAAACATAAGGTAAAAATCAATTTCTTCAAAAAGTTACTCACGCTACAAGGCGACCGGGTACCCCTCCGACTACGAGACTAAACTATAGGGACAGCTACAGTACGGCAGGACGATAACACTCACCTCATAAACAATAACGTACTCGACCCAGATGAGAACGAATCGGAAGAGAATCTTTTAGACTCATTCGGCGATGCTGTAGTGAGTGACGAATTAACCTCTTTCAGTAAAAGAGAGAGATATTTAAATTCCTTCGAAGAGACTTGCCGCGAGTTGGACATTCCGACCAATAACAGTCACTCGGCTGGGATCTACTATCTCCAAGAAGATGACACTCCCACCTACCTCAAACAAGACCCAGAGACGATGCTGGAGTCAAGACTTAGTCAACTAATGAGAATCATGGTGATTGATGCGCTGGCAGAAGACGAAAAAACCTAAGCCGAGCGGTTGCGCAAAACCCATTGCGAGAGATTTTTCCTAGAGGGTGACGAATTTACGTCTACTACCATCACTACACATCGCATACCGACGATCGACGACATACCTATATCAACTAAACAGTACAGACTACCGCACGCGCTAAGAACAGAAGTCAACCGTCAGGTACAGGAGCTGCTAGAGAATGGTATAATCAGACGCTCGCGATCCGGGTACAACACAGCTCTCTGGATTGTTCCTAAAAAGAGTGAAGATAACAAACCCAAATGGAGAGTTGTCCTGGATTTCCATCCTCTAAATAAGAAAACCATCTCCATGAACCTCCCCCTCCCCAACATTACCGATATCCTAGATTAAGTCAGAAACTCAAGATATTACACAGTGACAGACTGTAAGTCCGGATTTCATCAGATTTTGGTGCACCCCGATGACGCCCACAAAACTGCGTTCTGACAACCTGACGGTCACTACGAGTTCCTCAGGATGCCATTTGGTCTCAGAAATGCAGCTGTGGAATACCAGTCAGCCATGACACGGACGCTCGACGGTTTAACAGGTAAGGGCGTTTTCGTGAACATGGACGACATCGTGATCCATGCGAAAACATTAGAGGACCACGAGCGACTCTACCACCAGGTGATATAACGCTTAAAGAACGCTAACTGGAAACTAGAACCAAATAAGTGAAAATTATTGCACAAAGAAGTTACGTACTTAGGACATATAATTAACGAGAATGGTCTGAACCCCGATCCAAAAAAAATTGAAGCAGTACTGAAGGTACTACCCCTCACCCAAAAACATAAAAAATGTACGGCAGTTTCTGGGTTTTGCCGGATACTACAGGCGGTTCATAAGGGACTTCGCGAAAGAAGCTAAACCCCTAAGTAAGCTTTTACAGAAAAACAAAGGGTTTCGATGGACTGAAGAAGAGGATCGTGAATTCCAGCGACTCAAAAACGCCCTATTCACGGCCCCGATACTGCAATTTTCCGACATGAGCTAGCCCTTCATTATCATGACAGACGCCTTAGGATATGCTATCGGAGGAATCTTGTCACAAGGGAAAATCAGTAGCGATCAGCCCATTAACTACACCTCCAGGGTCTTACGAGGACCAGAACTTCGGTACGACACTTACGAGAAGGAAGCACTGGCGGTGCTACACGCCGTGCAAACTTTCCGACCATACGTGTACTGCCAAAGGTTCACGATCATTACAGATCACCAACTGTTGGTGTGGTTCCAGACAGCAGAAGCAGACTTAATTACAAGAGTGCAAAAATGGCGCTTTAAGTTATGAGAGTACGATTATGAAATAACCCACAGACCCGGCCGATTAAATGCACCAGCCGACGCACTGTCACGAAATCCCGTGGAAACTAACCAGATCGGTGTTCTGACTCGTCATCAAAAGGCTTGACTACAGTGCAAAGAGCCATTGAAAGGTGGAACGATGGAACCAAAGGAGAAGAATTTAACCACCCCCCCTATGACAGAAGCATTGCAAGAACAGCTCACAACTCTACACGGTCGCCGTGGAAGGCTCACCATTTCTACCAAACCCATTGCAAAAATAGGAGGAGCGGCTGGCTAGCAGAAACTAGAACAGGGCAAAGTCAAAAAGAAACCTGGCCGCCCGAAGAAGACCCCTTTACGATTGGACAACCCCAGCGAAGAGGACATCAGCAGCGAGGAAGAGAACAACCCTGAAGAAATAGCATCATTAGAAGGAGGAAACGGGCTCGACGATGAGCCTCCGAACGGCACCATTACGCCTGGAACGGAACCTACTCCTTTGAACCATAAGGGCCCCCGCCCTCAGCTCGTTGAAACCAAAGAGTTGATAGAGTACCAACAAGACAAAATACTGTATTTTATCGATACTGCGGGCGCGCCTCAAGACGAAGGCGCACGTAGGCTACTTAAAGCCAACAAGATAGCAACTGGCCACAACTCTGAATTTGACAGTGTCACAACAAAAAAATTAACTAACAAAAAATACCTGATCGCCCTCTGTATAACCGACAGCGAGGGCGTGTCACAACAAGTAATCAAGAAGAGACTTCACGCCCTTCTGACCAATCTACGAGTCTTACTGACGGAGAAAAACATACGCCCCGTCAGCCTCTCTAAAAGTGACTCTATATATAATGTGGACTGGCCCGAGATCATGGAGCACTTCAGGATCGTGTTCCAGCATGACGACATAAAAGTAATCATATGCAAAAACCTTCTAGCGTATGTAAAAAGTAGCGATAGGGACCAAATATTCTACGAATCTCACAAATCACCCCTCGGAGGACACCGGAGAGTATCAAAAACCTTCCACCGTATCCGCCAAGAACACTATTGGGAAGGACTCAAGGACGATGTACAGCGGCGCATCCAGCAGTGCCTGGAGTGCCAACTGAAGAAGCTAGTAAGGATAAAGACCAAACAGCCTATGCTTATAACCTATACACCCGAAAATGTGTTTATAAAGTGGCACTCGACATTGTGGAGCGCTTGCCAAAAACTCGGAACGGAAGTGAATATATTCTGACTATGCAGGATCAGCTTTCTAAATTCTGCATAGCAGTACCTCTAAAAGACGCAACATCAGCTACAATCGTTGACCCTTTCATTTAACATTTTATTTGCGTCTTTGGATCTTCAAGAGTCATATTAACCGATCAAGTTAGGAACTCTTTAAGCAAGCTAATGCACAGCGTAACAAAAATATTTAGGATCAAAAAGGTTAGAACAACTGCGTTTCACCCCCAAAGTAAAGGATCTCTTGAGAGGACCCACCACGCACTCGGCGAATACTTGAAACAGTACGCCGACGGTGACGACGATTGGGACCGATAGGTAGAGCTAGCTACTCTCAACTATAACACCAGCGTGCAAGAAAGCACCCAGCACACGCCGTACGAGGTAGTGTTTGGTAAACTCGCCAGATTACCGTCTGCAGCACCACTCAGAGAAGGAGATAAGCTGCCAACCTATCAAGATCACGTCGTAAAACTTGTAACTAAGTTGAATAGTATTTAGAAATTAGCATACGAAAATCTAGTAAGCGCGATAGTTAAATCTAAGGGATATTATGATAAGAAAACGAACGAAAAGACTTTCAAGGTCAGGGAATATGTATTTTTGCTAAAAGGGGTTAAAAAGGGGAAATTCGGAAATTACTTTTCAGGCCCTCACAAAATCCTAGAAGTATTAGGCGCGCAGAATATAAAGAATAATCTAGGTAAAAAACATAAGATAGTCCACACTAATAGACTCAGGGCGTCAAAAATAAAAGCGTCGATTCAGAAAACACCCGGGAAAGACGCGAGCTGTTCGAGCGAAGACTCAGGGAGCGAGTAAAATCTGGTCACTCGCGAAATCTTAAAATCACTCCGCCCCGCCCCAGAACACGCATAAAAAGAAAGAAATTTTCCAAACCAATCCTGCCTAAGAATGTCTCATAACTTTACTTCTCACTTCAAACCTCTCACTTTCAGAATACCCCGGCAGTATGAAGTTCGCAATCCTACTCTTCCTGTTGACCACGCCTTCGGCACTAGCCCTACTGGGTTACAACTGCGGAGTGGAGACGGTTAATGTCACCACATTGCAGCTGCTAGACGTAGAACCATGCGCCATTTGACGGACAATGTCAAAACTACTGAACGCTGTATACAGCTGCTGTAGGTGAACAATTACGTGCAAGCGCATGTAGTTCAATGTAAGGTCGTGCTAAGTCACACTGTAGCTTATTGCGGCATGTATTCACACACTTCCGCAGTACACAATGGTATAGCAAATTTCATCGAAAACGTCAACCGCGATGAGTGCATGAAGTTGTATAATTCTGGCATATACCAGCGAGGGTTGCTAACGATGAGCGGTATTGGGATAAATAAGACCGGCAGCACTGCGGCAACTTTCGCTGGATCACTGACATCCGACGGCGCATGTGAGTTACTACGCAGACCATTACAGATCATGGAGCAACGTCATCGTGCAGGGTACTCTTCAAGTAAAACTCCTAGAATTCTATACTCGGGTAAACTTACCCGAAAACATAATAATACTGCCGTCGGGCACCCGATGCCAATCCAGCGCAGGGCTCTGCACTGACCAGGATGGCAGCAACACTTATTGAAAAACTCTTCCACAGACCACTTGTAACTACGAAATGTACAACGTGCTGTGCAAATCGTACCGATGACACCAGCGACCCTAAAGTAGAAACGATCTAGTCTTTCGTGTCGACAGACATAACGTTTGCCCTAGTCATTAAGAAAAGCGATAATATCTGTGGGTATAAGGTGATCCAAGCGGAACACCCCAAACAACTGATATTCGAAACTGAAAGGGAGTAAACTTTCGCTTCGGTCAGCCATCAAAGCCCGGACAATATGGACCTCTTTGCATACATAAATTCCAAATTCATCTACATCGAAAAGCACATTAGAGCCCAAGTAAAATATCCTAATAAATCACCTGACTAGTTTGCCAGTGAAAAACAACGGTAAGACAATGTTCCTAACGCCTAGAGCCCGCATCTTAAACAATACGGAACCAGGATCACATGCGACCCCGTATTTCCCCAACTTTATAAAATAAACGGTAGGTGGTACCAGATATTAAACACGCCGTCAGAAGTCAAAGCACCTAGGTCGCTCAAACCGATGACAAAAGCTACTTGGGAACACGCCGAACCTTCGAACCTGGCGACTAGCGGAATCTACACCGCCCAAGATCTCGAGAAACTGAGAGATCGCATAATCTTTCCTATGGAACAGCCGACCCTCCTAAATGAGATCAGACGTGACATTTACGGACAGCCAGCAATAGATCAAAGGAACCCAATAGTAAGGTTACTGGACGAAGCATCTTTCACGGAAATCGCCGCCACTACTTGGAATCACATCTGGACCAAACTGACGGCTTTTTGGACGGCTAGCGCTGGATTTGTAGCAATTTACATCCTGCTTAATATCGTAAGAGTAATCGCGGAGGCTTTCATCAACATCTAACTGCTCCACCAGAAACACGGTTGGTTAGTGCGTATGCTGGGAGCAATTTGGAATACGCTCACCAAGCTACTATTATTTTTGGGGCATGATCACCCCAACAATGACAGACATTGACGCACAATGGTCCAAAACTGGATTTTTTTGGACAAAATAGCCTGCAGGTCGTAGAAATTAACATATCACGACAATTTCTTTTTTTTAAATAATGCTAGAATGATTTACAACAAATCTATTGTGGCAGATTTTTAAATTTATTTTTTGAAAAAAAATCACACCTAACCTCAAAAATGGAAAACTCAGTAATCTTAAAAATTACGCTAATTTTTATTGATCAGGTAATAATTTATTGGGGGAAATAAAGCATGATAGACGTTACTCTTAAGTATTTTGAGCCGCTAAATACGAATCTGTTATTAAAATGTCGATTTTGAAAATGGCGGATCCAATATGGCGGAGAAAAAATTGGGAAATTCCGAAAATCATAAGAAAAGGGTTTTCAGGGGTTTTTATGGTCGCAAAACACGAATCCACCATCAAAACATCTAAATTAGAAAAGGCTAATCCAATATGGCGGACATAAATTTGAAAATTTACAAAATTTTTGAAAAAAGCTTCTTGTCGGGAGTTTTTATTGTCGCTGAATACGAATTTGTCATCAAAATATCTAAATTTAAAATGGTGGCTACAATATGGCGGACAAATATTTGGATAATTACGGAAACAATAAAAAAGGGTCTTACAGGGGTTTTAAAGGGCGCTGAATACGTATCCGTTATCAAAATGTCCAAATTCATAATAGCTGATCCAATATGGCGTAGAAAATATGCATAATTACGATAATTTTCAAAAAAGTTGGCCATTTTTCATTATATACATTTTTTAATTTTAAAGCACGCTTGTAAAATACTGTAATCGTTTTTGCTTTTATGATGATTTCAAATGTACTAAGCTGGCTTTATTACTTAAATAATTTCAGATAGGGTCACCGTGGGAAATTTTTGATAAGATTATGTAAGTAACAGTATCTTGTTATGATTAGATTGCAACAGATAGCTTGATTAGCTTTTAAAAATGTAGTGCTGTATAAATGTGATAAGCATTCTTAATTTGATACATTTTGCAAAACCTTCTTCATTGATAATGATTCTTGTCATTCTTTCAAATAATTGACAAAAATTATCAAATTATATCATTTAACAGATCTTTTAATTTCCAACAACCATGTACCAGAACTGACACCATTTGAGCAATATACTGTATGATTATGTCATGATAAAAGTTGTGTGTTATTTACAGAGAAAATGTTCATTTGTGTTAAACATTTAATTAAAATACATGTATTATCTGATCCATACATATCTACTTTGATAACAGATTTAGACTAAGCTACCTCTAAAAACACGGAAGGAAAAATTTTTGTAAAGTTGATTGTATTTTTTCTAATTGCGTTTAGAAACTTTTTGCAAAATTTTCGTAATTTTCCAAATTTATGTCCGCTATATTGGATTAGTCTTTTATAATTTGGACGTTTTGATAATGGATTCGTATTCAGCGAAAATAAAAAGCCCCGACCAGACGCTTTTTTTGAAATTTTCGTAATTTTTTTAATTTATCTCCACCATATTGAATCAGACATTCTGAACTTAGACGTTTTGATGATGGATTCGTATTTAGCAACCTTAAAAACCCTTGAAAAACACTTTTCTTGTGATTTTCGTAATTTTCCATTTTTTTGTCCGCCATATTAGATCCGTTATTTGGAATTTAGACATTTTGATAACAGATTCGTATTCGGTGGCTTAAAATACCTAAGAGAAACGTCTATCATGCTTTATTTCCCCCAACAAAATATTACCTGATCAATAAAAATCAGCGTTAATTTTACGATAACTCAGTCCTCCATTTTTAAGGTTAGGTGTGATTTTTGCAAAAAATAACTTCAAAAACCTGCCTCAATAGAATTGTTGTGAATCATTCTAGCATCTTTTTAAAAAAAATTTTGTCGCGATATGTTGATTTCTACGACCTGCAGGCTATTTTGTCCGAAAAAATCCAGTTTTGAACCACGGTGCGACGAGCCGCCCCGCAAGACGACGATGAAATACCGATTATACCACAAAGGGAACCAAACATAAAACCAATCTCGATCTCCCCCTCCCTTCCAGCACCAGTAAACCAGCCAATATACGCCCTCGCCTGATCCCGAATAACGTCGCCGATCAGAGAGTACGCGCCTCAACTAATAACTGAGTATGTGTCGTAAGTTTTTTTCTTCATACGATGTGCCATTTCTCTCCTGAAGAATACGTCGCGGCTCTGCTCATGACCTTAAAAAGGGTGGGAGACCGAGTATCAGTCTCAGAAGGGGGGCGACGGATTAAAATCCGATTTAGCCCATACGTGCGAATGAAATTGTAATACTATTTGCTTGTAAAGGTGCGTTACACCTTTCAATGTAGCGCATTAATAATAATTTAAAATTAGGAATTAAGAAGAAACTCACATTAAGCCCACCTATCCATAATAAAATAGATCATAAGCTAATGTTACGCACAATCTATTTTTTATACCTACCCATATAAGTTGATTGTGTAATCAGTAGAAAATAAGAGACTATTAACAATAGTTGTAGGGTAAATCTCAAGTCTACTTTTAGATATAATAATCATTTTAAATTAGTGACCAAGAAAGAAATTAACAATGTAATTAAGATTCGCTATTCAAATACCTTATACATTGATTAACGATACATGTAAGTAGCGGTGAAATAAAACAAAAAATTGCGTTAGGCATAAACATTTTTTTTTACTTGTAATCTATACGCAGCGGACTGTTCCCAGGACCATTTTTCAAACACTCTTAGTAACAGTTTTAGGAGGGGGTTGTTATGTCGGAGACACGCACCGACACATTTTTCCCTCGATCCCAAAATTTTTCCCAAACTAACTAAACTCTCACAACCAGGGCGGATGACACACGCAATCTCTATTCCCGTCGAACTCTCCTCTATAGGCAGAGTTCCACGAGAAAAGACTATGGACAAGTGCGGGCACATGGTACACTACGAACATCGGTGAGAAGTATCGCTTATATACAATGTATGCATATTATACATGTACTAGGAAAGGTAACGCTGCTAAATAGTATGTAACTAGACTAAGATCTTGCAATGAAACAACAAACACAACGGCATCGGCTTCTTGGAGAATCATAGCCACGCACGAACGTTGCAAACCTGAACTAACAAAGCATGTGGTCCAAAATCGACGACCTCGCGAAAAATCATCCGATTTTTCCCATTTGACTTCGAGGCTGCTTGATTTGTTGAGATGAGCAACATTCGTGCACTCATCTTTTAAAATAATTTTAACAAGTAACAACCAACACAAAACCCAAAATTTCTGTAACATTTTTATGACTGTAAAGGAGGACGGAAGATTAAGAGCAAGAAAAAGCCCCTTCCCTCTTCCTGACTTAAGGGGAGCGGGTGCCCAGAGAGACGGGAAATACTCCCAAATGCGCGCTTTGCCGATCAAGGGCTTGTGATTCGTCAAATCATCGGCGAAGGCGTCTTGGTGGAATTTCCCGTCAGCCCGTTTTCCCTTGGGTCACCCCCGGTTTGCGTCACGTTGGCCGAGGGCATAAAAGCGGCTGACAGGGGAGAAGAGTCAATTCTCGCCGGTGACTGACCCAGTAAGGACCAGAAGTGGAGTAACGGAGGACAGCCCCGTCTCAGCTTCGACTTCGTGCCATTCGGTGGATAGCCCCGTGGACAAAGCCCCAAGCCATTGGATTACGGTGATAACCTTGCCATTGGACCAATCTCCGTGTCGTTCGGTCAATCGACCCAAACGACGTCTGACTCAGCCGCCATAGATACCCTCTCGCCGCGTGCGCCCCGTGAATTATCAGGAACCGTTATTCAAATAAACCAGAAGTAAGTGCCGATTCCACGTTCTTTTTATTTCAATCACTTACCCTAAATATTAGCGCGAGTGCCAATTTCCCCTTTTTATATAATAGAAGTTCGATGCTACGGGCGAATAGACCCCCTGGCGCCGAAACTTATAAAGGCTACTGTACTGTTGTGGCCCTTTAACGGTGACAAACCCGCCGGAGGAAGCAGCAGTCAGTGCCACATATATATAGCGTACCCTCGTGGTCACCTGCCGAGTTCCAGCAGTAGAGACCTCCTTTAATCCAGCTAGTTTTCCTCAACCGATAGGCGAACCTTGACTATTCAGCGAAAGCTTAGGTCAAAACTCTCGCCCAACGTGAAATAAGTTACGTCCCTGACGTAACAAGTTATTGTAATCAATAACTAGTAAATCTGGTTTTGATGAACTATAGTCTGATCATACTCCTCTCTCTAGATTAGCAAAACTAATGCTAGTCTTCTAGGTTTTACGATGGTTAACCTCTTTTTTATTCTCTTGTGGATTTTTCTGTTTTAAGGAAGGTAATCGTCTCAATTATTTGAGTAGGAAATCGTCTACTGAATTAAATACCGAGAGTCGAGCGCAAAATTTGTCTGCCGCTATATCTCTTAACCTGCCCCCTAGTGTACCTATGAAATATTTTGTATATTGCCGTGGAACTGTCGTCCCGGACACTCTCTCTATCTCCTCAAATGGTGAAGAATCTATTGGATCCTCATTAAACATAGAAATGCCACTCGTCGTGTTATTTACCTTGGCTAGTGCATTGTGATGCGTGTTAAAGGGCTAAGTGTTTTTAGCTTGCTGCTGGTTTACGACGAAGTTCATAAAGTTAGTGATTGGCTGAGTCGAGTTTTGTAGATGTGGCTCGAGATTTTACATATCCGTGTTCGCAAGATTCGGCCAGCCCGTTGTTTGTGCTCCAAAAACATATTGGTTGCAAAACCTATATCCGTCCTGTTTTCGCTATAATGTCTCCTCCAAGTGCCCTGATGTGAATTGCTGCACATTCTGTCCAGTTCGTTGAGATGATTTTTCCCAAACGTGTTCTCGATTCTCACAATTTTCGTCTTTGAGTTTTGTAAAAGTTTCATCATAAGAATACGCTGTTTCTTTATTCATTTGACTCCACTCTTCGTGAGTTTCTGGGCTGTGCTATTAAATCTGAGATTATGTTAATGCTTCTGTGTCGCAAAATAATAAAAATTAGAATTAACGGCTGTCGAGCTAATATGCTCAACTAACGTGCAAATAACAAAAAGAAGGACGTAAAAAAGAATTTAGCTCTAGAAATTTACTGAAGTGTCCCTCTCATTAGTAATACGGGGGATAATAACTATATTTTATGAAAATTAAATGGGGCCTTACCTGGAGTTCCATGTTATGACGATATTCGCCGAAAAAAATCCCCACATCCTGGTTATCCACCTGCTGTCTGTTGACCCAGGTTGTTTTCTTTCCGATGATGTCTATCTCCTAGTAGTGTTCCCCGGGAGGCGTTCTCCATCCTTGCCAGCCTTGCAGTAATTATTACTCTCTCTCTCTGCTGTAGTCTTTATTCCTTATGTCAAGACTGTGTCTGTTCTCCGAAAATCGCGTACAAATATCGAACGACCGTACGTAAAAACAGGAAAAAAGTTCTCATTATTTTATCTAATCTAGTTCATGATAGCTATCCAACTTCTTACACTAAACTGTTACGTAGGAAATAATGGCCTCAGAGTGCCCACAAGATGATTATACAAGGACTAGACTTTACTTTTTTATTTGTTAGCTATGCGAAAGAAGAGTCACACCGCAAGTGTGCCTTCCGCTTTGTCGGTCTACCCTAGATCACCTTCTCGTTTCTGCCTAGCTCTCTCTCTCCTCTCTCCCGATACCTATTTATGGTAGGCCCACGAAAGAGGGGTTGCACTATGGGTAAAATGAGTTTTTTGTTGTTTAAAACCTAATAACTTGAGAAGAAAAAAGAAATCAATCATTTTTTGTGGAGCTTCAAGCTAAGATGATGGAGAGTAGAGAATAACTATATAGAATGTCGGATCGTTCAACCCTTAGATCTAAAGTAATCAAAAAACTTAAAAAAACAATATTCTTAGCCGAAAAATTATGCGAATGGCTTTATTACAACTCTATCACTTTTTTTCAAACGATTGTAACTATTGTCCCTAGAATCTGAATTTGATAATCCAAACATAAGCTCAAAATTCAAGATCACAGGTTTGTAGTGTTAAAAACCTCATATTAAAGGAAAAAAAAGGGACAAGTAAAAAATTTATTCTGCAGCTTTGAGATACAATTATGAAGTATAAAGAAATATTATAGAAAATATAAGATTGTTGAACTCTCACCTCCAAATTAGTAAGAAAACTCAAATAAACAATATTCTAAGCCAAAAAATCATTCAAATGACTTTATTTTAACTCTGTAAATTTTATATCTCAACCGATTGTAACTACTATTACAAGAATAAGATTTTTATACTCCTAACATAACCTTAAAATTCAAGATTACAGGTGTACTGTCAGAAACCTAATTTTTTTAAGGAGTCGAAGGAATAATTAGAGAATTTTTTTTTTAGCTTCATCATTAGATGATATAGAATAGAAAAAAACTATAGAGAATGTCAGATCTTTTAACCCTACATTTAAATTAAGGAAAAAATCAAAAAACAATATTTTCAGCCGAAAAATCATGCAAACGAGTTCATAACAACTGTGTCATTTTTTTGTAAACAATTGTAACTATCATAACTAGAATTTGAATTTGATACTCCTCACATGACCTTTAAATTTGATATAAGAGGATTATTGTGTTAGAATCTCTATATTTCATGAAGAAAAAGGAACAAGTAAAGAAATTATTTTGGAACTATGAGATAAAATGATGTAGTAAAGAGAAATATTATAAGAAATATCAGATTTTTCAACCTATAACTCTCAATTAGTAACTAAACTTGGAAAAAGAATATTCTAATCCAAAAAATCATTGTAATGACTTCATTACAACTCCGTAATTTGTATGTTTTAATCGATTGTAGCTACTAGAATAAGATTTTTATACTTCTAACATCACCTTAACATTCCATAATACAGGTTTATACTGTCAGAAACCTAATGTTTTATGAAGTCGACGGATTGATAGGAGAATTGTTTTTAAAGCATCATGATAGGATGATGGATAGTAGAGAAAAATATTAATAATTTCAGATTAATCTATCCTTACCGGGAAAATAAAAAAAATCTTAAAAATAACGTTCTTAATGATGAATTATTCAAATGACTTAATAACCTTGGATATTTTTGTTTTTTAAACATTTGTAGCTATTCTCACGGACTATTTAATTGAAGACACCTGAGGTAGCCTTAACTTAAAAGATTTTGGGTTTATAGTGTTAAAACCTAATATTTAAAGAAAGAAATAGAATCATTGCAAAATTTTTCATAGAGCTTTAATCTAAAACGAGGGAAGATACAGGAAAACTACATAGGATATTAAGTTCTGATATTCCATTTTCCGACAGGATGATGAAGGTAAAAAAATTGAGATTTTTGACCATTAATTTGAAACATTTTTAATCAGGGTATCGACATTAAAGGTATGGAAAAGAGTATGACAAGACAAATTCAAAAACAAATTGTAAAAGATTTTAGTTAAAACTAAGAATAAATCGAATAAGCATTTTTGATAGTCTGTGATTCAGGTTAAGATTTAATGGGCTAAAATTATCTATGCTTTTCCCCTATTCTTCATCATCTTATCTTGGAGCTCCAAATATAGTTCTCCAATTATTCTTTTTTCTACTTATAATATTAGGTTTCTGACAGTATAAGCCTATAATCTCTAATTTAATGGTTATGTAAGAGGTATGAAAACTTAATTTTTGTATTTGTAGTTACAATCGGTTGAAAAATAAAAGTTATAAAGTTATGAAAAAAATAATTTAAATGATTTTTCGACTCATAATATTGTTCCTTCAAGTTTTTAGATGTTAAGGTTCAACGATCTGATATTTTCTGTACTTTTTCTCTATACTTCATCGACATATCTTGAAGCTTCATAATGAATTCTCCAATTATTTCTTTGACTCCCTAAAATATTTGGTTTCTGACAGTATAGACCTGTATTTTGGAATTTTTAGCATATTGTAGAAGTGTAATAATCTAATTTGAGTAATAGTAGCTATCATTGGATGAAATATAAAAGTGGCGGAGTAGTCATGAAGACATTTGCATAATTTTTAGGCTTAGAAAATCGTTTTTTCGAGTTTTCTTATTAATTTGAAGGTTATAGTTCAACGATCTAACATTTTCTGTACTGATTCTTGATTCTTTATCATATTACTTTGAAGGTGTGTGACGAATTTTTCTTTTCATCCTAAAATATAACGTTTCCGACAATATAAACCTGCAATCTTAAATTTTTAGGTTGTGTTTAGAGTATAAATTTTAAATTCGAATGATAGTAGTTATTTCTGTTCCAAAATGAAAGTAATTGCGTTATAATGAAATATTTTGAATGATTCTTTGGCTCGGAATACTATTTATTCGAGTTTTCCAATGAATTTAGAGGTTAGGGTTCAACGATCAGATATTTTGTATACGATTTCTCCATACCCTATCATATTATATTGAAACTCCAAAATAATTTCTCTAATTGTTCCTTTATCTTTTTAAAATGACCGGTTTCTGACACTATAAACCTGTAATCTTGAATTATAAAGTTATGTTAGGAGTAATAAATTTTAATTCTAACGATAATAGTTACGATCGTTTAAAAGATAAAAATTACAGAGTTGTAATGAAGATATTTGCATGCTTTTTCGGCTCAGATTATTATTTTTTTTAGTTTTTTTTTATTAATTTAGATGTAATGGTGGAACGACCTGACATTCTATAAAGTTTTTCTCTATTTTCCATTTTCTTAGATTGTAGCTCTAGATGAAATGTCCGATTCATCGTTTTTCTTCCCCAAGTTATTAGGTCCTAAAAAAAAACCTTAGTTGGCCAATTTTAGGGGACATGGACACATATCTATGCTATTGTACATGACAGCAGCCTCTATAAAGTATGGAACGTAGATCGTCCTTTCAAGCAGCAATTATGATAATAGTAGCAAATAAACTTTTCATCGTTGTATCCAAGATCTATTTAAGATTTACCAAAATATGAGTGATTGGATGGATATTTTTTTTTGATGAAAGTTTTTTGTTGATAAAAATTAAAAAACATAACTTTAGAATAGTTCGAAGAAAAAACCGCTGCCAATAGATAAGCAGAAAGCTTCCTTGGCAGCACTTCTAAGCAATTATTTGACTACAAAAACATTAAATGTAATATCAGAATGATTTATTATGAAAACTGAGCTAAATTTATGCTCTATGATGTGAAATTGTGATAAATGATGAGATTATAATGTTCACTTAAATATTTAAATAAACTCTTATAAAATTTTTTGATATAAAAACAATCAAACATATGATTACAACTTATAACTGAAATCGACACACGCAATACAACTATCTTGTAACTTGAATATTTCTAAATTTTATGAAGCTATTTGATGATCTATACAAAATAACTCTTTACAAAATCAAATTCAAATTCTTTTACCCCAAATACAAAAAAAATGATTTTCGGACATAAAAAATTGTCATAAAAACTTCAATAAGGTTTAAAATTTTAATTTTTTCTTAATCCTGATGAAAACATGAAATTAAACAGTTAAGCCACGGAATCGTTAAAGTTGGTCTTAAGGTTTGCAAAATATGACTGATTACGCACACATACATACACATGCACGTACACAGAGAAACTTTTTTAGAGAATAGTTTTGTTCTGATTACGATACTGTATAAGACATTTGTAACGTAATTCCAAAAAATTTTCAAAGTTATACTCCTTATAGGAATAGGCACGTTATGCGAGGGAGTAAATCAATGATTTTAACATTCTTTCTATCTCTAGGAAGTTTAACGGAAGTGATATAGTCTAAATATTGTAAAGCAAAGTCACACAATGTGACCTAAGACCATTCCAAGACGAATAGAAAAGTATCGGAGTCTAATTTTAAATTCCTTTGAAAAAAAATCGAAAATAAATAAAACCATTCCCACGACTTTTGAACTCGCATTACCCTTCATGTGAGCCGAGCACCGTATCCACTTAGGTACCAGCTATCTTGTCACGGTGTGAAATGGCACTGCCTCTTATATTGTAGCTCATAACTTATTTTTGATTTTAATTTTCTTCACTGCTCATTAATTAGTTTTTTTTTAATATTAAATCAATTATATACATGAATAATAAATTACTCATTCAATGAGATAATTTTTTAAAAACTATGAAAGCAAAGTCTTACATTATTTTACTGTACGTAGAGGCATGGCAAAAAAGAGAGAAAGAGAGCACCTTTCTTTTTTTTATTAGCATATTTATACGAGGGCCTATGGATAAATGATTTAGTTTTTATTGCATCTAACTCTTTTTAAATTTTTGGGGTTAAGCAATATAAGTGGATTTCACGCATAGGTGTGTATAAAATACACACATGAAAATAATAGTTATTATTTTTATTTAAAAACAGTAAACAATAAACAACAAATTTTAGCATGATCAATAAATCGATAAAAGCACCCGATAATTATTTAACGAGTTGCTATTATAATCCAACCTTAAACTATTCAAAAATACACGATATCTTGAAATGGGAGAAAGATAGACCAAAAATAACAATTCTTATGGGTTTTCTGAGAGGCGAAAAATTATCGCCAAGCAAAACAGTGAGAAGTTAGTAACTGTAAAAAATTCACCTTTATTTACGGTGTTTTAGATATCTTTATGAAATTAATATTGACGAAGTTAGGAAAAAATCGTGGCATGTTTGGAAAAATATGTCAAGTATGCAAAATCAATTATTTTCGGATTCGTGCACACATATTCTCGGAATATTTGAAAATACGTAATATTTTAAAAAGAAAGCCAGATAGACTAAAGATAATAATGTTAATGGCTGTCGTTTATGGTACGTGAAAATATAGTCGGATAAGTAGAGAGGTGATCGTCGACGTTACGCCATAATTTTAAATTTCCTGATTTTTGGTAGATCTTTGGTTATAAAAGGGTAAAAAAATTTTTTTTTCAAATACAACACGTTCAAGATATGAGAACAAAGACAAAAACAATATTTCAATTTTTTTTAGGCAGAAAAACCTTTAAAAAACAGAAAATACGCTATATTTCTGACCCTTGCATGTTTGAAACATATTTTATTTAAATTATGTTTATCATCTATAGTGTAGGGTTGAATATGCATTTCCTCAAAAAAATTGTTTTTCATTATGTTCACGGCTTTGTTTGATAAACATGTACATACATATATTAAAGACTCAATATCTTAGTAGAAAAAGCTACTTCTTTTGTACTCTTATGATATTTTATTGTACATTTGTTGATATTATGTTAATCTTAAAACATGTAGAAGGGACAAATCAAAATAAAATGGAACTATAAATTCATATGCATAAACTTATAATTAAGTTCTGTTAGTGTGTATGTGTATTGGGGAATATGTTATAAGGTGATGGTGGGGATCTAACAGGCTAGTAAGGGGATGCTCGAGGGGCGGGGAGCGGGTGGCGGGGGGGAGCTAACCCCCAAACATTGGGTGAAAAATCACTTAGAAATGAGCGAATAACTACGTTATTTGAGGGGGAGCTGTGGGGAGCCAGGGGGAGGCTAAGGGGGGCTAGGACTAACTTTTCTTTATACAACCATATAATATAGGAACATGTCTTAAAACATGTAGATGGAGAAATGGAAATGAAGACAAATTATTAGTTCATATTCATGAACTTACAATTAAGTCGTGTGTGTTGTGTGTATTGTGGAGTAGGTTATGAAGTAATGAGGGGGGAGCTCAAGGGGAGGTGAGGGGGAGTTGCAGGAGTAGCTGTAGAGAGCTGGGATGGAGCTACGGGGGAGCGGGGGGTAGCTAACCCAAAAAATGTTGGGTTAAAAATCACGATTCATCAACAAATAACTACGTCATTCAGGAAGAGCTGTGGGGAGCCAGGGGGGAGCTGAAAGTCAGCAGGGTGGAGCGGGGGGGCTGGGACTAACTTTTGTTCACACAACTATATAATATAGGAAGATACGTATGTATATATACATATATATATGTATATCATTCGTACACACATACAAAAACTTTATGCTTTTTAAAGCTTTTGGTGACAACTCGAATAAACTTATTGCATCAAAGTTCACTATTTCAAAAGAAATTGTATCATTATCAGAAAATCGTAGCTGACTAGCACAAGTTGTTTTGAAATAATTTCATGAAAACAGAACCTAACATTTTTAAATTGTTTTAAAGTAGCTATATCTCTAGGAGGAAGCGAGACAGGACAAAAATAACAATTTAAAAGGGGACTACAACTTTCAGGGGCACGAACAGAAATGTTGATTAATATGTAAACATACATTAATTTTTGCTTTTTAGCGATAAGTTTATTGGATGAAGGTGTAAAAATAAAAAAAAAATGTTTTTCTTTCAGAAAATTGTCGCTGACGTGCACCAGTTATTTTTCAATAATTTCGTTAATACATAACCAAATTTTTTTTTAATGTAGCTATATCTCTAAAAGTAAGTAAGACAGGCAATCAATAACAATTTTTACGGGTTTTCTAAAGGAAATCAAAACTTTTAGGAGCACAAACAGAAAGTTTGATAAATATATAAATATAACCTCCATTCCTGCTTTTTAGATGCAACTTCATTGGATCAAGGTTCAAAAAGAAAATTTACCATAATTAGAAAATCATTGCCTACGTGCATGAGTAATTCTGAAATAATTGTTTGTAAACATAACCTAAATCAATTTTAGAGTACCCATATCTTTAGGAGAAAATAAGACAGGCAAAAAAAACAAATTTTACTGGTTTCGTAAAGGCGATAGAAACATTTAAGCGCCTTAACAGAAATATTTGTAGATCTAGAACCATAACCTCAATTTCTGCTTTTTGGATATAACTTCATTGGATCAAGGCTTACAAATAAATGAATAAATGAACTATGATTATAAAATTCTTGCTGACGTGCACAAGTTATTTTGAAATCATTTCGTGAAGATGTAACCCAACATTTTTTTTATATTGCCAGATCTCTAGGAGAAAGTACGACAGGCCGAAAAAAAACAATTGTCACGGGTTTCCCAGTAAATTTTAGGCACCTAAACCGAAAGGTTGGTTAATGTGAAAATACATCCCTGATATCCACTTATTAGCACAGTAACTCCATCGAATGAAGGTATACAATTTAAAAAAAAAATTGTTTTACGTTTTGAAAAGTTACTGTCTATTTTTTTTTTTTTTTAAAGGAAGTTTACGATATGTAAATGTACGTGCCTCAATAACGTATTATCTTTGACTGCGTTGTAACGACTCTATTTTTTTACTTAGTCTTCGCAATTCAGAGACTAAAAAAAAAAAGTAAAATAGTAGTTATCGTCACAAATGCGCATCTCTCCGGGGCCTCACAGTTGTCGGAAAAGCGGAAAAAGTGCTCAAAAGTCTTATGTTTGATAAATTGAAAATGAAAAAAAATAGTTTGAGGGTTACTTTGTTCGTAAGACGATTGCCTCCAATTATCCTAGTCTCTTGGGCAGTTTTCGATGTGCTATATATATGAATATACACGAATGATTCGACGAAAATTTCAAATTTCTAATTAAATTATTGAAAACTAAAAGAAGAATGATAGTATCTATAAAATGATATAGGCTACTTCTCTGTACCTCTAATAATAGAATTACGCTTGCGTTGCTTGCATAAAATATTTTTTTTTTCAAGACAAAAAATTTGATTTCTTATTTTTAACTAAAAAAAATTTCGTATTTCTGTGCTTATTATTTATTAGAACAAAACCATTTCTACAACCATTTCGTCAAAAGCCACAAGGAATTCAATGAAATTCTCAAAGCTTCAAGAAAATACTGTCACTAATAAAACTGTCTATACCTTACTTTCTGCTCTATTTTTACTAAATTACAATGTGCTGAAAAACTTTTAGACTCTCATATGTATTATATTAGATAATAATAATTGACGGTCTTATAAAAACTTAACTAACGTTCTTAGTTCTGACAATATTTTTGATATAGCTGTTGTAAACCAATGTATAAATGTTTGGATTCTAAAAATTAGTATTTGTAAAGTCACACTATCTGTTGATCATAGGATATAAAAAAAATCCATAAATAAAACTTCACTTATGTATTTATACTTTTTCAATAATAAAATGTCTCATATAATTTCAATAAAATTGCCCCTGCAACACAACGATCGCTATTGTTAGTCCCAGTTACTACCTCGAAAACTAATTTTGGACTCAATGCATTGAAGAAATAGAAACAGACATCCTACAAAATACGAAATACATCATCCTTAAGCTAATACTTATTATTTCACGGAGTTCAGTGAATGACAAACATTTTTCTCAACCCAAAAAAGAGTTCTGGCGAATAATAGTGACTTTTTCAAATAGAGTCCAAACTCGTTTTGGGCAACAGGAACGCTCAAGGGTACAATATTTATAAAAATCCATGTTATAATAACCCTCACGTTTTGTCGCTATATTCAACACTTTATTTTTTGTCAAGTAAAATAACAAAAAAAACCTAACATTGCTACTTGTTCATAACACGTATATGTTTGTTTTTCGTTTGCTCCAAAATTTTCTTAATCTAGTAGCAAAATCTAATTTTTTTGTATTAACCTTCTTAATCAAAATCTTTACGGCATAGTACATATAATATTCTAAAACAGTATCTATTCTGTGTACAGTATTTGCTACTCCTAATGATTAAGTAAAAAATAAAATAAGTTGTAATTAAAAGATGATTTTACATGAACACTAAAAAATGTTACTGCACGTCAAATCCAATTCCTGAAACCCTTGTCCAAGATGTATACACTGTAAAACTGAATATTACTTTTTATCTTTAATGATAATTAATACTGATTCGCATGTGAGCTCAAAAAATTGCATAACAAAGAATATATTTGTTACTAATTGATATAATTATGTTATATTCTAAGCCTTACACCCTATACATTGCATAGAAACTTTGCAATTCAATAATATAAATATTTACATAAAATTATACATAGCATGTTCGGATCTTGAGAAAAAGTCGCACTATCACATCTTTTTTTATTATATTGGTTATCCATCGCTCTCATCTTCTTCTGTATCGCTTGTTTCTGCGTTTGCAAAATGAACTAATTTAAATACTTTCAAATTTATGAATATAATTAGTAACTCTATCGTTTGGACAGAGCAGTGAGTTATGAATTTATCATATAATATATGTTCTTACTTATGCTAAAAACTAATCATGTGATCAGTACCATATTTGCAACAATAGCCAAAGACGTCTATACAGTTACTATCGATACGAAGGAGCAACTCGTACAACTGGTTCTTAGGGAATCAGCATATTATTCTTTGTATTAGTTTTATTAGAATATTTATCTTGACCTACTTATTTATGTCACCGCAGTTTCATCTGTGCTACATTGTTGTAGTATTTATATGTATCTTTTTTTAACTTACATTTTATGTATCATTTGCATCTGTATTCGTTTGAATTTAGATGTTTTGATAGGTACGTTTTACGCATGTAGAATAAATATTATAAATGAAGTATTTCAAGAGTAACGATATCATAACAATACATAATCAGGATAGCCTACATATGCTTCAAGGTACTTTTATCATTCAAAATAGGTCAGTTAATTATGCACAAAAAACAATTTATGTATCACTTAGATACTTGGCATGAAAAAATTATGTTCGGGTCGACGAGATTATTTTTATTGTGCTATAATAATATATCACTCTTACTAGCACAGTATAATAGGCTGCATACAATAGTAGCTAACGCGATGTGTTATCTTATCATGAGAAAAATATATTTTATTTGTTTTGCAATTTCAGTTTACTTTTGAAAATTATGTAATTAGAAGTTAAGATTCAAGTACATGACATATTTTCAAGAATTGGTTTAAAAACGTAATGAAAAAAAATTTTTCACCTAGAACAAATTCTTCAAAAATTTTCACGATAATTTTTAGGATTTCTATGATTGGCCTCCTAAGCTTCCTCTGATAAACTTACAATCGGTAAGAATAAATGATCCATGACTTTGTGACCATGTATTAATATTACATGGAGAGAAGTGGGCATCTGGTACCATGGGTAGAGTTTAACATGCAGTAGCCGTTTTAAAACAGTGATCTCTAAATAATTCTGTGTTTACATTATGTCCAAAGGATACAGCAGCTAGTATTGTTTTAAATTTTTGCAAAAGTTCCAAACTAAAACCTGAAATCACAATTGTTTTGATGGAATAATAAATGTCTATGTAATATTATATAAATCGAACACTTATTAACTGATTACACAGGGCAAAAAAAAAAAAAAAAAGTCAGGGTACCTATAAGCGAATATACATACTATATGTATTTTGAGGTGCTGAATCCGATTCCGGTGTCCAAATTGCTCCAGCACGT